>VDFB02161314.1:36441-118687 GCA_007258455.2 Sequoia sempervirens | reverse complement strand
AACTAGCCTTTCCATTTATTTTCATCATCATATCCTCGAAATAAAGTAGAAAATTGCACTTACGAACACATTATATTGTAAAATAATAATTACTAACATAATAAGCAATATTTTTATTATTTCTATGTATCATAATAATGGATGAACAAGTGGGGGTTGATCCCATAGTGTGATCGTTAAGTTGTGGCATTGTTGATGTGGTCACCAAGGTTCAAGTCTTTGGACTTGACCCTCAGCATTGAGGCCATTATTGTTGTTGGCATTCATGCCTTGTGCCAAGCATTCAGGCTTGAGGTCCAATTATTCACTGGGCTGGTGTGCTTGTGGGACTTGTGCCCCTATTGCACTACTGTACTCATAAGGTTGGATTGTTTGATTATGTTCATGTTGGGGAGGAGGTCCCACATTTGTGGCCTCCAAATTGGGGGGTGGCCCCTTATAACTACTTTTTAAAAATAAAATAAAATAATGGATGAACATGTGTGATCCAAAATATTAATCGAAAATAATTTAAACAAAAAATGACCACCATGCAACAACTAATAATAGATGATAATAGTGTAAAAATAACATATTTGAGGTGTCACAATGACCTAGAAGCTCCTAAAACACCTATAATATCATAGTCAACATGAAAGACCTATAACTATGTTGTATTCAGTAGATGGACTAAAACTACCATTCTAATGAGTGTCAACCTCCCACACATCATGAACAAACATTAAATGAATTTTTCTAGCTTCCTATCCATGAAAAATGCAAGGTGACACATCAAAAAGATTAATTGAACTAATAAATTCCTTTCAAATTCCACATTTTATTTACATTGTGATGATTTTGTTGATTCTACCAAGGGCATTTAGTCTTTATCTTTGGCTTTCACATTTTTATCATAATAATGCCATTGTTGCCTATACCAAGTGACAAATTCATAACATTTTTTTTTAACTCCTTTGAAGGTCTTCATTGTGTCTTTAGCACTTCTCACAATGCTCAAATTCACTTCAATCATCCTTCAAACATTACCTCACTCTTCTCTACTCTTTACCACTTCATTTTGTGAAAAGGTTGAACTATTAACCTCATGACAACTCTTTACACACATAGATTGTGATTATCCTAATGGTCTAGTGTATTTTGATCCATTTTTATGTATCTCCATTGTTTGGGTTACCTACATAACCAAGTAATCTAATCAAGACCATGTAGTTCTCCAAGTTTCAGTAGTCATTCCATCAATTTCATCTTCTAACTTTTCAAATAAAACATAAAATGACATTTAATAATACACATATTGTAAAATAAAAATGATTAACCTAATATAAAATATTCATATCCTTTATTTATCGTCATTATAAATTACCAAATGTAATCCAAAACATTGATATAATAAAATTTATAATTATGTAAAAACTAAAAATCATCAACCAATATTTTAATTCTATTAAATTATAAAAACAAAAAAAAAAATCATACTTAACAAATCCATATATATATATATATATATACTCTTCAATTTAAAAAAAAGGGTTCATTTAAATATTTCCTTAGCAGTACTACGCTATCCATTTCCTTAGAGGCTTCTTCATTATAAGGTTTTTTTCTTCATATTTTGAGATGGATAAATACTTTCTTCATTATAAAAAACAACTTTTCCTTATGCATGTGGGACACACCTAAGCAACCATCCATTGTAAGTTGGCGAAGGATTAAACAGCACAGCTACGTCAACGACCCTCTTATACTGTTGTTTCCAAAACCCTAAATAAAAAAGCTGGAGATAACGAATGTGAATCGAACGATTAAGCCCAGTGCTATCAAGGCAAGTTCAATTTGAACGTCGGTAAGAGACTGCGGATAAGGGAGACAGATTATTAGAACAGACGTTACGTATATTAGGTTTAAAAAGTTGTCAATGGACGTAAATTTCAAGATAAAGATAGCATAGAAATAGAGTTTTGGAAACACGAGGCTGTTGCAGGCAAAAGAAGAGATTTCAACTATGAAAGAAATTCCAGTCAAGCAGCCATCTTTAAAGTTGTCGGCCACCCAGAAAAAGGGATAGAATTTCTTGAATTTTGCAAATGATCAAAGGTAAAAGCAGAATCGCTGGCCTTGCATAAAGTTGAAACTGTCGAAGTTATATCTGTACGTATGTATTTCTGGTAAAGCTGGAGGACCGCTTAGGATTGAAAACAATTTGAGGATCACTTAAAAAGTAAAGGAATGGTCCTTGATGCCCAATCATTTTTTTTAACGTTTTTATTAAAAAGGCAGATTTCAAACACAGCAGAAGTTCAAAGTATAACCAAAACCATTTCTATCAGTCAAACGAGAAGAAGCACAAAACCAAATTCATCGGTTCAAACCAAAACCGGCCCACTGGCCACCCGAGAAACAGCAGACAAACATGACATTATTTTAATGTTGGACATCTTAATAACATAAATTTTATAGTAAAATAAATAAACTCTACAATACAGAAATTAATTTGGATTTCAAAATTATGTTTTTATTTGTCCTTTTATTATTAATTGTTTGTAGTTAATGGTATTCTAAAACGTTTTTGAAAAATTATAGATTAATTTTAAGATGAATTGTTGTAATCTAGCAAAGTGAATTCCATATATTTTTATTTTATATTTTGTACCAATTTTTATAAATTTTTTAAATACATTGTTCTAGTATATGATTTTGATTGATTTTCTTTAATTTATTCTAACTTCAAATTTACACTTCTATTATAGTTACTCATATTAGTATTAGCTTTCATATTGATCATAGTTTTCTCTATCATATTCAACACCACACATGCATGTTAACCTAATTCAGGTTCATTGGTGTTATCCTAACCCACTTTACTCTTTTAAAAATTAATTGTGGCCTCAACCTAACTTAATATTGACTAGTCATTATTTACCACCTCATGCCAAATCTTTAAAATTATGTACCTAGGAAATGTATAAACAAACATCACTTCTAGGTCATTAGCTATCATTTAGCATCATCCTCCATCAACAAATAATCACTCACTATTAGAATTTTTAATAACTGGAATCACTCATATCCATTCATAGTATTAATTTATGTCAACCATTCCAATTAAATCATCCTTTTATCAACAAGCATCAAAATCCTAGTACTTACACTAGGTCACAAAAGCATTATTAGCTTAACCATATCATTGCTAGATGCATTCGTGGCTTGGTGTGTTTTCAAGTTATCAAAATTGTTGAATTTATTAACAAGGCTTGACTAAGGTAAATTTGGGAAGCTAATCACCATCCTCTTCTAGCATAATAAGTTATAATAGTGTTCTTCAAGATCCTTCATTTTTCTCTTTGCAATTATAGGTGTAGAAAAATCCTTATTGTAGCTATCAAATATTTGAAATCCTCAAGTTTGAGGTCATAGGTCAATTTCTAAATTACATGAATCTAGTTAAAATTGTAGGTGCATAAATTAGAACATGAGTATGAAGTTGAATTGAGTTTACCCACAAAATCAAATTTCACATAATATAGTTATCTTAGCATGCTCATCACATGTATAGTTTTAGTTGTGAGGAAACATTCATTTGTTTGAATCTTTTTAGTTTCCTACTATCTAACATCAAGGTACATAATTTTTATAGAAAAATTCTCTAATTTAGACTTGATCATGAATGCGTTTTTTAACCCCTGGCTCTGTTGTCTATATTTTTTACTAAATTAATTATTAATTAATTACTCAGCCTAGATGGTTTTGAAATTAAATGATCATATATTTCAATTTTGGTGAACCTATTTTATCTTACACCCTTTAGGGTTTTCGTTTTAGTTTTATCCCTTTGCATTTCTATTTCAAATCTAATAGTTATGATTTATTTCATGATGTATTCAAATCAACTTTATTGACATTGATTTTTTCTTGGGCCTTCATTATTTGTTATCTATTGGATCCCTACTTTATAAACCTTTCTTACTTTGTGCATTATTTGTATCTCATTCATCATGTATTCTCATATAGACTTGTCTTTGGCTAATATAATGTCATGCCTCATAAATTTTAGTGTGTTCCTAATAAATTCTATATATAACCCTTATTCCTTCAATCTATTAGGAAAATCATACAAGTTGATCAAACCATTTCCTACACAACCTAATTAGTGAAAAATATACATACAAGAGTAAACAATTATTAGAAGGATGGTCTCTTCGTCCCCTTGGATAGGTTGGTGCTTTTCCAACCCATCAATTTTTTTTGAAATGGATTAATCACCTCCCATGGATCTTGTATAAATATGGTATGTGTATCAAGCATTAATAGGTTGATTTGTTGGTGCAATTCCAAATCATTGTAAAAAATGGCATCAGAGTGATATCATGAGTTTGAATCCCGTGGTTGAATTATAGAGATTATTAGAAGGTTGGTGTTTGTCCAACCTACCATAGATTCACGACATGGCTCAACCACCTCCCATGGATCTTTATAAGTCTAGCATTTATATAAAGCTTTATAAGTCTAGCATTTATACAAAGCTTTATAAGTCTAGCATTTATATAAAGTGTTAATAGGTTGATCTTTTGGCACAATGAAAAATCCATTACAATAATAATAGTCATATTAAAAGATAAAAAATATTTCACAAGATAACACATGATATACCATGGAAAATCCATCAAGAGGGAAAATACCAAACTCTAAAATCATCTACACTCAATTTATATTATTAAACAATGAAAAAATTACAATAAACTTATAGAGTCTCCATGAATACTTTTGAAACATTAAGTGCCTCCATTACATCCTCCATCTATTGAAGCAAGTATCCAAAAATCCCATGCCATGCTTCATGTAATCACTCTTTAGAAGAGATCTCAATATAGTAATAGCCAAAGCCAGACAACCAATCTCAACCATTAAAAATTTTCTTTTTTAGAAAATTAAGCTCACACAAAAAACCAAGTGATAAAATAACACCATGTGTCACAAAACCATAAGTACACAAAATGATTCACATGTTTAATTCTAGTACTAGTTATTCAAATATTAAATATTTTTTCCATATGCAACCCACACATAAAATATCTAACAAATGCTACATACAAATTTATAAGTAGACTCAAAAAAATATTTAATATGGCTAAATGCATCACCTAGTGATGAAACATAAAGAAATATTTACCTTACATAATTAAATAATTTATTCCTATGCAAGGTGTAAAAACCCCTATTCCTAACATTACCCCACAAGTGTTGTGTACATTGCATAAGGTTCAATAAATGAAATGCATCATCATGGAAATTTATGAAACACATGATTATGTAGCATGATCTTATACTCCATGAAGATACTTGCAACAACATACAAGATGTCTACCATATAAAGTATGTGAACCATCAATTTTTTTAGTGTTCTATAAACTTCTCTTGCACTCTTAGGAACTTTCACCTAAAAGGAGAGAGATATAACCCTAAAATTGAGGCTGTTCACTCAAATTAAGGAATGTAAAATGGAATTATGACTAAATGGAATGATTTAAATGTAGCTACGCTATGAAATTTATTGATTATGAAAGCAAAACTAATGAAATATGCAATTTTTGAAAACATAGTGAGGTATGAAAAAATGAACAAAAAACATAAACTAATGTAAAAAAAATTGAATGAAGCTTTTTCAGAGTGCACCTGGAAGTTGATTACTGATCTTGGAAGGTTTTGGAAACTGGAAAAAAATATTGTAAATCACTAGTGGGACTAATTTTCCACTCATGGAGAATCAATCCTCCTACTGGTAAAAACACTTGAAACTACTTTCCAACTATTAGGAACTGGATTATGAAAAAATCAAAATTTTCAACCCCTAAGTGGGACTCATTCGCCACTGATGGTGAATTAGTCCTCTTCCAAAAATTTTCAAATTTAAGAGTCAATTTTGTAGGTCCAGATATGCATTTGTCTTCTTGTCAATTTAAAGGAGTCAAATCTGTAGAAAATAGGTTGTAGGTTGTATCCAATCTTGAATTAGGGTTTGGTTGACTTGAAACACTTTGTTGACTTGTTGAGCACCTTTCAACACTTATTTTATTGATAAATTTGCATACAAAAGTTTACAAACACACATGCAAAAGGGGAAAAATGGCTAAGGGTTAGAGTATAGGGATTTTCCTTGGTCAAATCTCACTTTGGTAATCAAACCCTTAATAAAGAAATGAAATGAAATGAGAAATGAACAATGAATAAGCAACATGCAAATTTCCTAAACTCACCAAATCCTTGTTGTTGAAGTCTAAAGATATGTCAATGGCTGCTCCAAGATACTTGACAATTCCTTGATTGAATGATGCTTTGATGGATTGAATGCAAGAATGGTAATTGATGTTGAATGAGTGAATGCAAGTGAATTAGGAGTAAAATGGGTAGAAAAAAACCTATTTATACACACTTATGCCCTAATAACCCAATAATATGTCATCATAGGCTAACATAAGGTCTTTTTGAATAAAAACCCAAAAGAAAATTTGAATTATTTTGGATTTGGAGCCAAAATGGATTCATTCACCATCCATGGCGAATGGGTCCCACTCTAGGCTTTTAAGTGGGTGTCAAGAATTAAGTTGTATTTAATGTTTGTCGAGTTTGAATTCAAAATTATACTTAATTAAGTCTTATGAGTGCATAGATGGGTCAAATAAAGCATAAGAAGGGTGTAAATAGTGATAACAAGGCTAGAAAAGCATGAAATATTGTTACAAGACTTTACAACACTTTAAAATAGGACTTGAGAAGGGATAAAATGTGATTATTAGATGAAATTATAATGAGAAGAGTCTAGAAAAGTGTAGAAATGTGTTACAACACTTCACAACACCTTCACAAGATACCATAGTTTGAATATTTAGGACCTAATGTGAATGCATAAGTTACATTCCAACACTAAAACAAAGAAAAATAGATCAAGCATCACAAGAGAAAAACCGAAAAGACCACAAAAATGTCAATGATCCATTTTTCTATGGTACAATATGAAATCCTCTCATCCTCCAATATGCCACCTATGAAAGAAAAGGGACAAGACAAGGTTAATATGTACTAGACCAAATAACACAAGATTGAAATCCAAGTCATAATAAAAGCTTCAAGTTACTATCAAATGGTAAAAATCCTCATTACTAGAGATAATAACCATAACAAATAATAATACATGAAATAATCCATATGAATAGAGGTTTCAAAACATTAGTAAAATTCATACCAATAACATATCCAACGCATAAACGATAACCACAATCTCCATGTATAAAAACATTTCCATGAAGAACATACACATGTAGGAACTCTCAATCCATAGGTAATGTTAAATATTAAAATAGGTGAAGGAATACAAATCATACAAATGAACATTCATACCAGTGTGTGGATAATAATAAAACCCTGTAGTATCAAAGAATATTCAAAATGATCTACACATGTAGGAAAAACTAATGGATACTCTCTCACACCATGTCACCATAACTCTCACAATTCCACCATAAAAAAATGTAAACATGAACACCTTGGAAGTAACCAATGAGAAAATAGATAAAACCTATAAAAAATATCAAATAACATATCTTTCTTCCAACACCTCAAAATTCTAAGTCGTGTCATGTAAGATCTCCTTCACAACCCAAACTATAAAAGCCTCAACAACACCCTATTGTTTGATGAAATATATAATTAAATTATATTATTCAATTGAAAATAAATTTAATTAGCTCACACAATCCACTACAAAACATTCTTCATAGGAAAACAAATTCTTGCAACAAATATTCTAAACCAAGTTTGCAACTTGTAATTGACAATCTCAAATCTAATCAAACTTTGTTAATTGAATTACAACCATCCAAAAAGGACAATGGGGCTGCAACAAGCCCAAAAAATACTTCTAAAAATCATCACAAAATTATTTGCAATGGAAAATGAAAACTTTGAAAACAAAGTTTCTTGAGCACCTGCAACAACAAAACTTTCAAAACAACCCCAACAATTCAAATCTGCAACTATTAGCAATGTTCATGGCTATGTAACTAGCCTCCAATTTATAGAAAAACCTTTAAAAATCCTTCTTGGAGGTACTCCATGCCTCATTTTTCCTCCCCTTCAAAAATGTGCTTCAAATTTTTTTTCCATGCTTTCAATAACCTCTGAAAACCCCACTGCATGCTCATGAAATTAATGGAAATTTAATTCTTTTCCTTTCTTGCCTAGGTATGCCATAACTTGTGGCAATGAATTCAAACTCCAATAAATCCAATACATTATAAATCAATTAATTCTTTTAATTTCTTGGACAAATAATAAAATGTGGAGTTTTTATTCTCCAAAAAGGAAAAAGAAAAAATTAGGTCCTGGGTACCCACCTCTAGTCCCTAATTTTTAGGGATATGATTCTTGTTCTTTAAATCATCCATTATCCCATTTTCAATGCCCATAAATATTTTTTATTTATTTTCCAATTGAAATGCTTTATTCTATTTATTTATTTTTAAATCCCACTAGTCAACTTGTCAAAGTTGCACAAGAATTGAATAGAAAAAATAATTTAATTACAAATAAATATTTAGCCATCCTCACCATATAATTAAAACCAAAAATTAATCCACTTCAAAAATTTAAAAATATAACCTTTTTATTGACATACGAATGAAAATCACCATGGGTTCTCCTTCATCAAACACCCACGGTAGAAAAGAAATATTTCATGAGTTGCACTTAGAAATATTTATAGAACTTGTGTTTGTCATGGATCCACCTCACTGCCACTGGGATCTTCCTATTCACCAAATTTTACAACCTCACAATATTATATCGTTTCATCTTTACTTCTCTACCCTCCATGTATTTCAAAATTTTAATCTAACCTCCCACCAATATATTCCATTAGAATTAATAATAAAAAATATACCTCCACCTTCAACAAAAAAAATGTACTTCATTCCTCTCTTTTTGTTTTTCCTTTTTCCTCCTCCTTTACCAAGTTTTCAATGTAGTTTTTCACTCATATTATGCCTTTAGAAAGACATACTGCTATTGCAATTTGATCTTCTACACCAAATTTAGTGTTAGCACCACAATCCATAGATTCATTATCCACATTTTGTAACAAATAGTCAAGCTCTATTATCAAGGAATATTCATCTTCAATAATTCTAATCAAACAATCATATGAAAACATCATTTTCACCTCAGTCTGTTAACCACTCACATCTACTTCCAAAGGATTTATTGCTGCAACCTTTGACTCTATTTTTACATTCTCAATATCATCAAAACATGTACTAAAATATGAAGTTACCTCTTTACCTTTGGATGCAACCTCTGCATTTACTGAAATTTTCTCATTCCACTCTCTTTCAATTACTTCCAATCGTATTATCAAATCATCTTTCTCTTGCTTGATGTCAAATGCATGAGACTCTGTTGCACCCTCTTTCTTTCCTACATTCAAAATATTATTAGAAAGATAAAAAAATACCTTCAACTCTTCTATTCTCTATTTTCAAGACCTCTCAATGCTTCAACAAAAGAAATCTTCAATCCCTTAGATTTTACTGATGTAATCTGCCTCCTTCGGCAATCTGTTTACAAATCGCTCTTCCAATATTCACTAATATTAATGTAAACTACCTCTTTTGGTGATCTATTTAAAATCACAGGAACCTCAATTCCTCAAATCCTCTAAAAATTTCTTCTTTCTACTTTCACATTCATCTGCAAACAAAATCCATAAATTCTCCACCCTCGGGTCTTGATGCAAACTACCTCCACTCGACACTTCTACCTGCACAGTCATGAACTCCCACTCTGATACCACTAATGGAAGAGATAAGTAAATCAGATTCATCAATTTAAAATAAATTTAATTATCTCACAAAATCCATTGGAAAACATTCTTCACAGGAAAACAAATTCTTGCAACAAATATTGTAAACCAAGTTTGCAACTTGCAACTAGCAATCTCTAATTTAATCAAACTTTGCTAAATGAATTGCAACATTCAAAAAATGACAATGGGGGTGCAAAAATAACATACAATACTTCTAAAAATCACCACAAAATTATTTTCAATAGAAAATAAAAACTTTGGAAACAAAGTTTCTCCAACACCTGCAACAACAAAACTTTTAAAATAGCCTCAACAATTCAAATCTGCAACTACTGGTGATGTTCATGGCTCTACAACTAGCGTCCAACTTAAAAAAACACCTTTAAAACTCCTTCTTGGAGTAATTGCATGCCTCATTTTTCCTCCCTTTCAAAAATGTGCTTCAAAATTTCTTTCCATGCTTTCAATAACCTCCAAAAACCCCACTACATGCTCATGAAATTAATGAAAAATTAATTCTTTACCTTTCTTTCCTAGGTATGCCATAACTTGTGGAAATGAATTCAAACTCCAATAAATCCAATACATCATAAATTAATTCATTCTTTTAATTTCTTGGACAACGAATAAAATGTGGAGTTTCTATTGTCCAAAAAGAAAAAAAGGAAAAATTAGGTCCTGGGCACCCACCTCCAGTCCCTACTTTTTAGGGATATGATTATTGTGCTTTAAATCATCCATTATCCCATTTTCAATTCCCATAAAGATTTTTAACTTATTTTGCAATTGAAATGCTTTATTCTTTTTTTTTTGTTTTAAATCCCACTAGTCAACTTGTCAAAGTTGCACATGAATTTAATAGAAAAATTAATTTAATTAGAAATAAATATTTATCCATCCTCACCATATAATTCAAACCAAAAATTAATCCACTTCAAAAATTCAAAAATGCATAATTCAAAAATTCAACCTTTTTGTTGATACAAGAATGCAAACCACCATGGGTGCTCCTGCATTAAATACCCATGGTAGAAAAAAAATATTTCATGAGTTGCACTCAAAAATATTTATAGAACTTGTGTTTATCATGGATCCACCTCACTGCCTTGTCCACTAGGATCTTCCTATTCACCAAATTTTGCAACCTCAAAATATTATATCCTTTCATCTTTACTCCTCTACCCTCCATGTACTTCAAACTTTTAATCCAACCTCCCATCAATATATTCCATAAAAAATTAGCAACCAAATATATACCTCCACCTTCAACAAAAAAAATGTACTTCTTTCCTCTATTGTTGTTTTTCCTTTTTCCTTCTCCTTTACCAAGTTTGCAATGTAGTTTTTCACTCCTATTATGCCTTTGGAAAGACATACTACTGCTGCAATTTGATCTTCTACACCCAATTTAGTGTTAGCACGACAATCCATAGATTCATTCTCCACATTTTGTAACAAATAGTCAAGCTCTATTATCAAGGAATCTTCATCTTCAATAATTCCAATCAAACAATCATAAGAAAATTTCATTTTCACCTCAGTCTGTTAGCCACTCACATCTACTTCCAAAGGATTTATTGCTGCAACCTTTGACTCTACTTTTACATTCTCAATATCATCAACACATGTACTAAAATATGAAGTTACCTCTTTACCTTTGGTTGTAACCTCTGCATTCACTGAAATTTTCTCATTGTACTCTCTTTCAATTGCTTCCAATCATATTAGCAACTCATCTTTCTCTTCCTTGATGTCACATGGATGAGATTTTGTTGCACCCTATTTCTTTCCTACATTCAAAATATTATTAGAAAGATAAAAAATACCTTCAACTCTTCTATTCTCCATTTTCAAGACCTCTCAATGCGTCAACAACACAAATCTTCAAACCCTTAGATTTTACTTATGTAATTTTCCTCCTTCAACAATTTGTTTACAAATCCCTCTTCCAATATTCACTAATATTAATGTAAACTACCTCCTTCGGTGATTTGTTTACAATCATGGGCACCTCAATTCCTCAAATCTTGTAAAAATTTCTTCTTACTACTTTCGCATTCATCTGCAAAGAAAATCCACAAATTCTCCACCCTCGGGTCTTGATGCAAACTACCTCCAATCAACGCTTCTTCTTACACACTCATGAACTCCTGATCTAATACCACTGATGGAAGAGATCATTAAATCAGATTCA
The DNA here is from genome assembly GCA_007258455.2 of Sequoia sempervirens. Taxonomy (NCBI): domain Eukaryota; kingdom Viridiplantae; phylum Streptophyta; class Pinopsida; order Cupressales; family Cupressaceae; genus Sequoia; species Sequoia sempervirens. Next base: position 106,640 of record VDFB02161314.1, on the reverse strand, counting down.
TCAATTGAAAAATAAATTTAATCAGCTCACACAATCCACTACAAAACATTCTTCATAGGAAAACAAATTTTTGCAACAAATATTGTAACCCAAGTTTGCAACTTGCAACTGGCAATCTCAAATTTAATCAAACTTCACTAAATGAATTACAACCATCCAAAAAGGACAATGGGGGTGCAAAAATACCATACAATACTTCTGAAAATCACCACAAAATTATTTGCAATATCAAATCAAAACTTTGCAAACAAAGTTTCTCCAAAACCTACAACAACAAAACATTCAAAACATCCTCAACAATTCAAATATGCAACTACTAGTGATGTTCATGGCTTTGTAACCAACCTCCAACCTGCAACAATACCATTAAAACTCCTTCTTGGAGGTATGACATGCCGCATTTTTCCTTCCCTTAAAAATTGTGCTTAAAAATTTCTTTCCATTTTTTTAATAACCTCCAGAAACCCCACTACATGCTCAGGAAATTAATGAAAATTTAATTCTTTTCCTTTCTTTCCCAAGTATGCCATAACTTGTGGCAGAAAAATTAAACTCCAATAAATCCAATAAATCATAAATTAATTCATTTTTTTAATTGCTTGGACAAAGAATAAAATGTGGAATTTTTATTTTCCAAAAAGCAAAACATGAAAAATTAGGTCCTAGGTGCCCACCTCTAGTCCCTACTTTTTAGGGATATGATTCTTGTGATTTAAATCATCCATTATCCTATTTTTAATGCCCATAAATATTTTTTATTTATGTTGGAATTAAAATGCTTTATTTTTATTTTTTTTTGTTTTAAATTCCACTAGTCAACTTGTCAAAGTTGCAAAAGAATTTAATTGACCAATTAATTTAATTGTAGATAAATATTTAGCCATCCTTACCATATAATTAAACCAAAAATTAATCCACTTCAAAAATGCATAATTCAAAAATTCAACCTTTTTGTTGACACAATATTGCAGATCACCATCGATGCTCCTGGATCATTGTTCAATATCACATATCAAAAACATATCTCATAGAAACAATATAGATGTAAGCCTCTTAAACAAGGAAGATCAAATTCAAATTTATTCCAAAAGCTTGGAATAATCCCAAACCATTAAAAAATACTGTAGACACTGAAATCTGGTTTAGGCCTGCGACTTCCATATTCTTCATAATTCGTATTCTTCATGGTCATGATTAATTAATGTCAATTATTTAATTAATTCACACTTTTCTTTATTCTATCTGATTAATTAAATAAACGCTTTTTATTTAATTATCTTACTAATTAACCTTATCCGTCTTGTCAAATTAAATAAGAACTTATTTAATTTATTCTTTATCATACTTCAACTATAATTAAATAAATTCATTATTGATTTAATTATTCATTTAAATCCCTTCATCATTTAATTAAATAAATATTATTTATTTAATTATTCTTCGAATATTGAGTCTTGAATTAAATGAATTATTTAATTCATTAATTCTATTTTAACACATTCCTCTATATTTTAGATAATTATGTCAGTTATCTAAGTGTTCACTTTTACTTGACTCGACATCTATTTTAATCGTTCAGTTAACTATTGATTTAATGTTTGAGTGGCTGTCTCGAGTAATCTCTTCGTCAAGTCAGTCAATCATCCAGTTCTAACTCAATTGCGTGTACATGAGGATTAATTAAATATTCTTATTTAATTAATTAAGTGTTGTGCGTGTGTTCGAACAAGAGTCGTTATAATCAATCTTCATCTTTGTCATGCAAAGATATTTCTTCTATTTTCGAATGCTGAACTGAAGATTAAATCATTTATTTAATCTTTAATTCTATTTCTAATTCGAATCACTTATGTCACTTCTATCAGTTAATAGAATGCATGTCTAATCAGTCAATCTCAACCATCCGTTGATCTTTCGATCTTGGCCTGCCATTCGAATAATCAATTTTCTATAAATTGATTTGTCATTCTTCATTCCAATCTCTCTCGCGAAATCTTATAACTTTTGAGAGCACTTTGTCTTGAATCTTCGATATTTTGCTAATCACTATCTTAGGCTATACTTGCACGAACTTGAAAATCTAAGGGCAATTATACTACACAAGCAAAATGGAGAAGGGAAATCGAGATGAATCATGGAATTACGTTTGAAAATTGGTGAGATTGTTCTAGTTTTAATTACGTTTTTACTTTCCCATGTTCTTTGTTGCTTAACGAATGAATTTGCATTTTAGATTTTAGTATTGTGTGCATGTGTGCTTCTAATGATCTTCTTTGTTGTCTATTGTGCAAAGCTTTTATTTGCATTACATTTGGTGAACCCGATGTGAAGACACCATCTTCGCAGATCCAGTAAATATTTTATTTTCATTTTTGCGAGGTTTTAGGTATGGAACGACATGTGAAGCTTTTGCAACGACTTTGAACTGCATCTACTGAAACGATGCATCTAACAATTCCTAAACCGCAATTGATTTCCGGGCAACTGAAAAAAATAAACTTCGCATCACGGTAACGGCATGCAATTGACTGGTAAAATTTTATTTCGCGCAACTGGAATTTTCAATTGATTTTCGTGTTACTGATATTTGATTTTCAGCGTGTGGCCATTTGGAGTTAACAAGCTTTTGCAGGACGATTGACAAAGACAATATTGAAAATTACTAATGAGATCTTCTGCAGGACGCTTGTCGAAGACCCTAGTTAAATTTTGAAACAGATTGTTTGGTAGCGTAGCAAATCTTTCATTTGGTTAAAATTAACAAGTGTCTCGTGTGTTTGGTGCGAAAGCACAAGTCTGGTTACCCTTACGATTTGGTATATCAAAGTATCCTCTCCCCTTGCACATCCGTGCGATCCACGGGTGTAAGAGAAACGGTTACCAACTCTAGAACTTGGGCCTGTTCGGTGGGAAAAAGTACTCACCCAGGACTCAACCCATAGCACGAACCCGGGGACCTCTAACAGATATAAAGTGGGTTCTTGGGGAAACCCCAAGAATCTGAGTGTGGTTCTCGGCGAGATGGATCCGAAGGGGACTCGCGCGTATGGATCACACCCCACCGAGCGGAATGCCCGGTAAACACGTTTTTGTTTTAGAGACCAACCTATTTGTGGTCGTTGCTTGGTATTAGTGCAGGGTACAGTATCATGCCCGAAGATACTCACCACTGATCCCCTTGAGTAGAGATAGCAGTGCTTGGGAGGTCATTGCCCAAAGAATTCAAAATTGGTGTGCTCGAAAGATGTTAATGAGCCGTGGAGGGGAGCCAATGCCACCAAATTCCTAAGCTATCCACTCTCGAGAAGGAAAGGTGTTCATCACCAATCCGAGGTATTTAGGTGAGCTATACCAAGTATACAAACCCTAGGCCTTTGGCCTATTAGGATGTGCTTGTCTGTTATCATGATAAACGTTCTTTGAGTCCAAAATTGAAACTGAAAACACTTTGTCTTACGATTGTCTTTGATTGTCAGAATTTGATCATAGAAAACAGAGTTAGTTTAAATTTCATGTCACTGAAAATTCACAGAGTCGCAATTGTTCACCAGAAACATGCATCTGATTTTTAGAGTTGCATCTGTTAGGTTTTGAGTCGCATCTGTCAATTTGGCTCGCATCTACTTTAGAAAAACCGCATGCATAAATTATGAGTCGCATCTGTAATTTTTGAGTCGCATCTGTTAGTTTGGACCGCAACTGTTAAAATTGAACTGCATCTGTTAATCCTGAGACACATCTGTCTGATTATTAGAAGACCAAAATTTACAGTAACTGTCCAATCAACACGTCTACACCAGTTTCAGTTGTCTTCACACAAATAGTCCTTGAACAGAAATCTAAAACGATTTGCTCAATTTTGCATCCTTTAGGTTCATTTAGTCATTACCATAGGTGTCTTTAGTTAGAGTTTAGCTTCATCTTAGGGTACATATCACCTTGCATTAGACTTCTAGAAAGGTCACTTTTACAAACTTTAGGAGTAGTTCACCATCTACACTCTAGAAAGGTCATAGTGCCAACAAAATTTGTCATTGAACCTAGTCCTATCATCTTATACTTTGTCCTACATAGAGTCATCCTAGCTCATCAGTCTAGTTAGGAAACTCAACTTGTCTTTGATCCTCGTCCTACATTGGTTCCTTGACTTAACTAAATTGACACCTTGGTTTGACTTTAGGTAGTTGGTCCCTTCATCTTGGGTTTATAGAATTGATCACTTTAGGGTCTTGCTTAGACTTTGCATCTTTAGAGTCTAGACTAGTGTCATCCTAGGACATTCAATATTTGCATACGAAAATCCCAAAAACATAGACTAGAGTCATACAGTTTCTAGATCTAGTCTTGCATTTCCCACATATTGAGCTTGTCTTACATGGTCGAAACTAGGTCTAAGAGAAGAGAGAGAGAAAACATGTTGAACCCAAACGAGTTCATCAATCCATTTTCTTCAAGACCTCATAAGACTCTATTAGACAAATTCACCACTAGAAACACTCAAGGACACATTGTAGTAGAGGACATAGAGGCTGCCACATAGGACCCTGAGTTTGCCTCTTTTGTAGATGAGTACCTAGCAAATGATCGTCAACGGTTTTTAGGAAAATTGCTAGCTGAAGGTGCTACCTTACCTCCATTATTTGACATTAGCACCTTACAAACTCAACCTACACAAGGGACAAATACCATGACTGCTAGTACTACTATACCTCAGGTCAGCACAACTATGCCATCTAGCACATCTACACATAGTACAACGATCCATACGTCCCCATTTGGTACACCTAGAATGACATTGGGATTTAATTTCACTACAGGGGCATCATCATCCACTCCCACTGGTCCTCTTATTGGGAGTAAAAGACCTAAAACGTCAGCCCATACATCATATGTCAGTGTCACAAGTGCACACTCAACAACCATACCTACTACTAGTATCATGGGTACCTTACCATAGTCGATGACCATACCTAGTTCTCAAATCACTAGTACTATACCAAGGATTACAAAAATAGGGGGCATTCCATCCTTCCAATATGGCAATCAAAATCCACTCTTTCAGACTAGCAGTCAGAATCCACTTACATCGATTCCGAATCAGAACCCTTTTTCACAGATTGGTAGTCAGAATCCGTCCACATAGATTCCAATTCAAAACCAATTTACATCGATTCCAAATCAGAACCCTTTTTCACAGATTGGTAGTCAGAATCCATCCACACAGATTCCAAGTCAAAACCAATTCACATCGATTCCAAATTAGAATCCCTTTTCATAGCGTGGTGCTCGGAACCCATTTACACAGAACCTAGGTCAACACCAATGTATGCAGATACCAGACCAGAATACATTTACCAACATTTTGAATCCAAATCCACCTCAGATACCAACGTTCAATCAAAACCCATCACGAGACTTTGGATTTCAGAATACATACATGGATCCGCATAATCCTCCTAGCACATCTTTGACCCAAGTTGACGTCCTACAAAAACAAATGCATGCATTACAAACAAAAATGGATAACATGTCGGTCTCAACTAAGAAATCATTTTCACCAAAGGACATATGCCCATTCCCTTTTGATAGATCATTGTACATGACACCTTTCCCTCACGGATATGTCATACCGAATCTTCCTAAGTACAATGGAAAATGCAATCTAGTAGAACATATCAGGGAATTTTCTACCATATGCATAGATGTCGCTTACGACCCCACGTATCTTATGAGGCTATTTCCACGAAGTCTTGTAGGAGTTGCACTGGAATGGTTTTCGGGTTTAGATTCTGGCATTAGATCTTGGGGGGAACTAGTCGAGAAATTTGTGGAGCAATTCTCTTTCCACATTGACCATGAGATAAATATAGCAACCTTGTGCCACACAACACAAGATGAAGGTGAAACATTCATTGCTTTCTTCCAGCGATGGAGAACTATTGCTAGTAGGTGTCCTATCGAGATACCCGAAAAACAAAAGGTTACAATGTTTCAAGAAAACCTTCATCCAAAACTCAGGAGTAACTTAAGGGTACATTGCTGCATATCTTTTTCAGAACTCATGGAAAAAGGGGTGATAATAGAGAAGGATCTCATTGAAAAGGGTGAAATCAAAATGACAACATCCAATAGAAACCTAATCGTACAAAACACCCCCACTGACAGAAACAGATTCTGGTCTCGCAACAAAAATGTCACCAATGATGGGGTGGTTGATGCTAAAACACTACAAGCAAGACCCCTCCTCACATTACAAGGACCTTATACTTTTGCCAACATGCTTAATGCTGTCAATCAACATCCTAACACGGTCTCAAATACTCAACGTCCACAACCAAGGAGATTTCAAAAATGTGAGTTCACTCCCTTAGGGGAACCCATTGAGTCGGTGTTCAAACGACTATTACAACACAACCTCATACAGCTGCAGGAACCAAGACAATACGATCCAGGACAGTTTAAACCAGCTTGGTGGGATGACAATGCCTTTTGTGATTATCATAGGACTAAGGGACATAACCTACAAAACTGTCGACAACTGAAGAATATCATACAGGATCTTGTTGACAAGAGAATTATTGAGGTTAGTGGGAAAAAAAAAAGACATCCAACACTGATCATCAAGTCTTTTCAGACCCACTACATGACCATGGGAAAGGAACTGTCACCAGTTTGAGTACTAAGACCAATATGTCAGCCAATTACGCGAGTATCAAACATGATTATGATAGCGGCAAAATCATTCATTGCCTTCGCCCCGCTGATCAAAACATCAATTCCATTACTATCAAAGCTAATCCCGAGTGTGCAGTCAATACTCATCGTACTAAGTTTACTATCCCAGGCCCTCCATCACAGCAAATACCTCAACCTTCCAAGTTACAATATAACCTACTTGACCAATTAGGGAAGACCTCAGCCCAAATCCCAATCTTGGAATTGTTGCGCATTTCCCCAGAGCATCGGTCTATCCTTGATAAGGCTTTACAAAACACCACGGTCCCTAATGACCTTGATGTCAATCGTTTCCAGGAAATGGTGGGCTACTTGACCAATAATCATCATGCCACATTTTTTGAACAATACTATGCCACGGACAAGACGAACCACAATGACCCTTTACATCTAGAAGTCCTTGTCGATGACACCAAGGTTAGACGAGTTTTGGTAGACGGAGGAGCAGGGTTAAATCTATGCACTTTAAAACTAATTAAGGCATTAGGTATCTCAGAAGCATGCGTAGACACCACTAAGAGTATTGTCATTAAGGCTTATGATGATGAAGAACGAAAATCAAAGGGGGTGGTAACACTTCCTATCAGAATTGGTCCTGTGGTAATGGAGACAAAGTTCCAGGTCTTGGATCTCACCCTCCCTTATAACCTTCTGCTAGGTAGACCATGGATTCATGCCATGAAGGCGGTCCCTTCCACATATCATCAGTGTCTTAAATTCCCTTACAATGGCACCGAAATAACTATAGATGGTGATCCCGATCCTTTCCAGTATTGGACCAATCTAAAGGAGATCCCTCAATGTCAAGTGCTAGTCAACCAAGAGGCCTCACCGTCTAATCCATCTTCTTATGTTGACCCATCCACACTCACTCGAACATCTGTTTCACCCTAACTTCCTACCACTCCTAGGGTCGAGATCCAAGACAAGGGTTGTGGAGAGTATTACATGAAGACTTCTTATTGTGCTAGCCATTTGGTTCCTCCTAAGTCATATGGTCTACCTATAATAGGTAGGGGACAGTCTATGGTCACTATACATGTTCCCCCCACAACAACTCTCACTAAATGGGGTGAATTAAGCAAAGAGGCTGTCGATGCAGACAATGTCACTTCTTGGCTGTATAGGGAAGATGAAGAGAAACCACTCTTACTTGCTCATATTCCTACAAGTCTATATGGAAAGGGTTTCAAAATCATGCAAAGCAAAGGATATGATGGACAAAGTGGTTTAGGCTTAAACCAAGATGGTAGAATTGAACCAATATTTGTTTCTCAGTGGCCAAAAGGAGTAGGGCTAGGGTTTCAACCGATTCAGATTGGTGTTCCTAGTACTCCATTACCCTTACTTGAGGAAGTATGTGCTTCAGAAGATATTAAGACATCTCACGAACCAGTAGACCAATATCACTCTGAATCCCCCAATTCTAATGATTATGAGTGGGATTCCTTATCCTCTACTTCTTCCATGGACCTTGACAAATTATTTGGAGAACTTGACTTGATGTTAAGTTCCTCACCCAATCCTTTAAATTCTTGTCCACCAAAGAAAATGACAAAAGAGGAATGGTTTAAACACTATTACTGGGAATCACTTGATCCTACCTCTTAGCAACCTGAGCCATCTATTTTTGATAGTCAAACCCTGGCCTTAGGCCCACCTATTCACCCACCTAGACCCAAACCTAAGAGCAAAGAGGACCTGGTAAGATTTTCGTAACCACATGAATAATTCAATCTTTACCTTAACCCCATTAGACTTTGATAACTCCGACGATGACATGCCATTAGTCTACCCTCAGCTCATAGATTGGGATCAACAAGATGCACCCGTCTTAGACACTTTTGAGAACGACGAAGCAATTGCTGAGTTCCTGGGATTACATGAAGGCATACCTAATGGAGATCATAAAGCTGGTTTTACCATTGACTTGGACAATAAAGCATATTTTGGGGAATCTGTTCAACCCTCCAGTCACAAAAATGAGAAAAAGAATAAACAAAATAAAAAAGATGAGTCTCTAGGTGAAAACCGAAAGGCACCTCTAGACAATGAAAAAGTAAAAAGAAAGGACGCATCCGAAGGAGAAAACCTCTCTGAGGTGCCTAAGGATGGAGGTTTGAACATTCTTCCCATTACACAGGAAAAGTCACCCATGCTCATTGAAGAATCAGTAGAAGTCAACATAGGCACAAAAGAGAATCCTCGACTGGTTTATTTGGCAGTGTCATTGACAACACAAGAGAAATTAGAGTTCCATGACTTATTTGAACAGAGACAGATAAATTTTGCTTGGTCATATGCTGACATGCCTGGGTTAGATCCTGAACTTGTTCTACATCACTTGCCTTTACAACCAGCTGCCAAACCAGTAAAACAGAAGTTGAGAAAAATGCATCTAGAAATTGCTTTATTAGTCAAAGCAGAACTCAAGAAACTCTTAGACGTTGGTTTCATCAGATCTATTGACTATGTAGATTAAATTTCCAATCTTGTACCAGTTACCAAACCAGCTGGGGGCATCTGCATCTACAGGGTGATACCATAATAGTGGTTTACAATTTTTGGCCAAACTGGACACTAAAATTATTATTTTTAACTAAATCTTCACATTCGGGCACCTATAGCGGCTAAACCGTGAAGAATTTGAAGATGGTGCAAACTAGAGTCTCATCAAATTTTGTTTGTAGATTCTAAAAATATTTTTTTCAAAATTTTTGGAATCAAATTGCACTTCTTTTTTCATATCCCACGAAAATTGATTTTTTTCAGAAAATAACATTTTTAAAAGTGGCCTTACAATTATAACACATAACTTTTTTCCATGAAGGATAAATTCTAATTCTTTCAAATTTAGATTTTAACTCTGATATCTAGTGCTTCCACTTGGTTAGATATTTTTTATTGAAATATTTTTTCCTTAATCAATTTTCAGTCAAACCAAAACAATTCGGATGTATGAACCGATAGCGTGTACTTTTTTTATATGTCAAAATTCTAATTTTTTGTTAGATCAAGGACTTCAATATCTAGTGCACTCATATTTTTCAATTTTTTTTGATAATCTTCTATTTTTTTCCACATGTGAAGAACAAAGAAATTCATTTTCGATGAAAAACCTATGTTTAATAAAACTTAAAAACAAATACATAAAAAAACCAAAAAATATTAAAATTATATTCATTAGATAGCTTGTTAGAGGAATACCATAATCATTTAAAATAAATTTTAAATGAATTCATTTGATCCCCCAAAAGCTAAATCAAAAGTGATTTTTATCGGCATTTTGATAGGTGTAAAGGAGTTGCATTTATAGGTATGGTTTTAAAACTAGCGAGGTTCTATCCAAGTGGGTGTAAAAGGTGATTTGATCAAACCCTCTTCAATTGGAATCCTTAAAATGGAACTTTTAAAGGCTTAAATCATTATATTTTCTAAAAATATGTGATTTCAGCTAAAATCCATCCTCGAGGGAATTGTAAACCACTATTGTGACTGACACCCTACTGCTTGATTTTAGAGATATCAACAAAGCTTGTCCTAAGGATGACTTCCCTTTGCCTAATATAGACATGATAGTTGACATGACAGCGGGATATGAGATGTTGTCCCTTATGGATGGATTCTCAGGATTTAACCAGATCAGAATTGCCACTGAAGATCAACCTAAGACAACCTTCACTTGTCCTTGGGGAACGTTGCTGGAATGTTATGCCTTTCGGACTCAAGAATGCAGGAGCAACCTATTAGCGTGCCATGACTACTATCTTTCATGATCTAGTGCATACTTGTATGGAGGATTATGTCGATGACCTTATTGTAAAATCCAAGACAAGGGAAGAACATCTACAGGTTTTAGACAAGATATTTTAGAGGCTGGAGAAGTATAACGTGAGACTCAATCCAAAGAAATGTGTGTTTGGAGTCAAGTCAGGAAAGCTGTTAGGTTATATCATTTCTAGACGAGGCATTGAAGTAGATCCTGCTAAGGTGAAAGCAATCATGGACATGCCACCACCCAACAATCTTAGTCAACTAAGGACATTACAGGGAAGGTTGCAATCAATCAAAAGATTTATAGTGCAGCTAGCAGACAAGACACATCCTTTTCAACATCTACTTAAGAAAGGAGTACCCTTTGCATGGACAACTAGGTGCGAATAGGCTTTTCAACTGATTAAAGAATATTTACTCACACCACCTGTCTTAATGCCACCTGTTGAAGGAAGACCGTTGATTCTTTATATTACAGCAACCCATTCATCACTTGGAGCATTGCTTGCATAGAATGATGATGAAGGTCATGAAAGGGTAGTCTATTATATCAGCCATACTTTAGTTGGTTATGAGCTCAACTATAATAACATTGAACGTGCCTATTTTGCAGTAGTATTTGCTACCCAAAAACTGAGGCACTACATGCTAAACCATCAAACAATGCTGATTGCTAAAATAGACCCTTTGAAATATTTTCTTAGCAAGGCAGCATTAACAGGGCGACTGGCCAAGTGGGTAATGATACTTAGTGAGTATGATATCCAGTATGTAGAAAGAAAAGATATTAAAGGACAGGTCATTGCTGATCAATTAGCTAACGCACCCATACAGGAAGATCACCCATTAGTTGCAGACTTTCCTGATGAGTTCATATTCACATTTAACACAAACATAACATGGAAACTGTACTTTGATGTCTCACATACAAATCATGGTTCAGGGGCTGGGATATTGTTTATCACACCACAGGGTGATTCCATCCCTAAGTCATTCAGGATTGCATTTCCATGCACTAACAACATGGCATAGTATGAAGCTTTGGTGATAGGGTTACGCATGGTGGTCAAGTGGAAGATTCAGGTTTTACAGGTTTATGGTGATTCTCAATTAGTAATCAGACAGGTAAATGATGATTATGAGACTAAGGATGAGAAGCTTACTCCATATAAGCGCATGGCTGATAGTTTTAAAGAGTACTTTGACAAAGTCTAATTTCATCAAATAACTCGGGTTTTAAATAGGGTAGAAGACGCTATGGCTACAATTGCATCACTTCTTGACATTCCTAACAACGTGCCTAAGTTTGAGTTCTTGTTGGAACAACTGTTGGTCCCAGCCTACGATATCCCAGATTATGAAATGGTGTGTGACATCGTTGGTCCCAATTCCCCATGGTACAAAGAAATCTATGATTACCTTCATGCCGAAGTTATACCCATTGGCCTATCCAATAACCAACATAGGACATTCCTCCGCAAGTCAGCCAAATACACCATCATCGGAGACACCCTATATAGACGTGCCTTAGATAATACCCTACTGAGATGTCTTGATTATACTGAAGCACAAGCAACCTTGCGTGGGGTGCATGAGGGTATATGTGGTTCCCATTCTAGTGGTCCTACCTTAGCCAAAAAGATTATGAGACTGGGTTATTACTGGCCTACTATGGAAAAAGATTCATATGTCTTTGTAATGAAATGCCGCCAATGCCAAGTTCATGGAGATTTGATACATGCCCCAGCACAGGAGCTCCGTCCTATCACACCACCATGGCCCTTTGCCCAATGGGGACTCGACCTCATAGGTAAGATCCACCCCACATCATCTAATGTACATCAGTTCATTATCACTGCCACTGAGTACTTTACGAAGTGGATTGAAGCCATTCCTATGACATACATTACTGGCACACAGATTTCTAGATTTATCTTGAACTATATCATCTGTTGATATGGTGTCCCTCAGTCCATAATCATTGATAATGGCAACCCATTTAAGAACCAAGAAGTCTGCCACCTGTGTGATGAATTTCATATCCAACATCGCTTTTCCACTCCATACTACCCACAAGGTAACGGCCAAGTGGAGGCGTCTAACAAGACCATCATTCGAATCCTCAAGAAGACTGTCAATGATGCTGGTCGTGACTGGCATTTACAACTTAACCCTACCTTATGGGCTTATCGTACAAGTATCCGTACTCCCACTGGTGCTACCCCATATTCACTTGTCTTTGGGTCTGAAGCCATTTTGCCTATTGAGGTCGAGATTCCTTCCCTAAGGGTATCCCTAAAAGGCCACATTGATGATGAAGAGTACCGAGTGTCAAGACTCCAGGAGCTAGAATTTTTAGATGAGCAAAGACAGAAGGCACTAGACCATCTTCAAGCATACCAGAATCACCTTCGTCGTAGCTATAACAGGAGAGTCTTGAACATAAACTTTGACATTGGTGACCTGGTTTTAATGGAGAACCCAAAGAATCAAGCAGAAAGAGAAAAACAAGGAAAGTTTGAACCTAACTGGTTAGGACCTTATATTGTCACAGAAGCTTTTGGATCAGGAGCGTACCAACTCTCTACTCCTAAAGGGGAACCATTGTCCTCACCAATCAATAGTATGCATCTGAAGATGTTCTACGCATAGCTTCTGGGAGTCCTTTGTCTTATTTAGCAAAAATACAAAAAAAATAGAAAATCAAAAAAATTGTTATCAAGGTGAAAACCTGGCAAACAGGCATCTTGGTAACACCAAAAAATAAAATTTAGATAATCTGGAAAATAGTAAAGACAAATCATTTGTCCAATAGTGAAAACCACTTCGGTGGCGCTTTGGATAGGTACCATGGTGAAAACCTGGCAAACAGGCACCATGTGTACTCAACTCTGCTCCTTTGTCTACTATTATTCTAATCTACCCTGTACATAGTTCGCTATCCTATACATAGACCGCTACCCTGTACACAGTCCTTATCCCTGTACATACACCCTATCCCTGTACATAGTCCACTTTCCTATACATATCCTTTATCTTTCATGTCCATCGCTTGTATATACCATTCATAATAAGTGGTAGTATTTCCCATAACTTGGAATGATTGACATCGAGAGCATTTCATATCCCCCAGTTTACCCTATTCATAATCAATTGGTCTTATACTCAACTAGGGGCAAACACTTGACGTGTGTCATATGGGTTCTTACATTGGTTGTGTTAAAGACGTAAAACCATGGAAAATCCAAAAACATCGCAAAATGACCTGAGAAAACACAAAAACATCAGAAAAATTCAAAAAGACAAAAAAATCAAAACATTTCAAAAATCCAAAAATAGAGTCAGAGTCAGTCGCACTTGTCAGTCTTTGTCATTTTTCAAACTATGTTGCCTTTGTGACTGGACATAGGCAAGGCCATCTGTCGATGTGCCCCCGAGGCATTAGGTTAGTCCGTTTAGGTTTGTCTGTATAAATTCATGCGCCAATCCATATGTCTATATGACAAGGTCATTGGTCATGTCGAACTACGAGGTCTCTGCGTGTACAACGTAGGCAAGGCCATCAATCGATGAGCCCCCGAGGCCGCACTAGGTCAGTCCATTAGGGTTCGTCGCATTCATTTTCATGCACATCTTCTATTTATAGTCAATCTTGTCGGTCAAGTCAAGTCAAACTATGAGGTCTCTGCATGTACAACGTAGGCAAGGTCATCAATCGATGAGCCCCCGAGGCCGCACTAGGTCAATCCTTTAGGGTTTATCGTCACACACAGTCAATTGTCCACACATCGTATCAAGTCATGCATTAATCTGGTGAACAAGTTAGCAATGTCTCTAAGTCAAATCCAACACCTTGTCAAACAAAACAATCAAAACAGATCAACTACCGTCTGCTACAGGATGTGTCCTTCTTGGAAACAGACGTTATCAAAACAATCTACCTATGTCTTATACAGGATGAGTCCTTCCTGCACAATCGATAAGGTCAAACATAGCCTTACATAGGTTATCACATCAACGAAATTTGACTCAACATCTTATATGATACATGTCTTTCTGAAACCAGGCTTTGTCATGCCTTATACAGATAGCCATAACATCGAAACTAGACTCACAGTCTTATTCGGTATGTGTATCTCCTGACATCAGGCTCTATCAATCAATCCTTCTATCAATCAACAAAATCAAACAAACAAATCTTGTTTTGGAAAATATTTTTACTGGCTTTTTGACTTTCTAACTTATTTATCTTATCATTTATCTTGAATTGATGACTGGGATTCATGTTACTAGCTTTCTCAAGGATGTCCCATGAAGGATTTAGAGAAGCAACGATGTATCAGAATTCTATTTTCTGTGACTGCTGTCTGTCGACTGTCTTTTAAATTTGATTTTGAGTCATGTTACTAGTTTCCTCAAGGATGTCCCATGAAGGATTTAGAGGAGCGATGACATCTCATGACCCGTCTTTTACTTTGTTTGTTGTCTGTGGTTTGTCCTAACAAAAAGACTGGGGCAACTTGTGCCCTTAGTATGAGTTAATGACAATCCTTGTCTGCGACTGTCTGTTATTAGCAAGTGGATGACCTTGCACACCTTGATCTATGCGATATCACGGTGTTTTTCTCCACTTGTATTAGTCCCGCCCAATGATGATAAAGTGCAATTCCTTTTGTGATACAACAAAATATCAAAGATTCCTAATACTAACATCTATCTTCTGTCTTTCATTCTTGCTCGATCTTCCTTTCCGCACTAACAGTTCTTCTTTCTTGCATTATGACAAAGTCCTGTGACATAAAACATTGTACATCATCCTGCATCCACATACATGTTAGAAACATTCTTACAAATAGGCATATTTTACATTTAGATCATCATGGCATAATACATATTATAAGCATTCCATGTATAGCATCACATTACATTTGTATAGCATCACATGTCGTCTGTATCCTACATATAACATCATATTGCATCTCATAATCATATAGGATCAACATCATATAGAATCATACATTATATAGAATCAACATTATCTCATTAAATGTATAAACATCATAACATACATACAATCATCAATCGCATAGACATATCATATAAACATCACATGTATACATAACGACTGCATAATCCATAAATATAAATGCATATCATGAGAATCGCCACCAAAATCATATATATATATTGCTCAAATGTGTCACATCACAATGTCATAATGTATCACAAATACATGGAAGCCTGCAGGCTATAAGATCAAAATACAGTGCCTCAACAAATGGTACCCCTATCCTGAGCTGCCACTGCCATCATGCCAGGAGTGTGTGGGAGAATGATGCTGGGAACCGACTGATCTCTGAGCCATGGGAGGTCTGTCATATGGCCCTGCTCTATGTGGCTAATCCACCCCCTCTATGCTAATTTTCCGCATGTGGGTCCTAGTCTAGGACTTGCTACTGTGTTCCACTGAAAAACTGGGAGCCTGTCTCTCTAGGGGAACCTCTGCCTCATATAAGTCCTGGTAGTATCTCTCCCTCTCTCTAGCTCTAACTAGCTCTCTAGCGAATGCAACTGATGGTCCTGTGCATAAAGACCTGAGCTCTGTGAACCTTTGCTCAGTCTCCTGCCGCCGAGCTATGGCCTAATCCCTTTCCATCAAGGCTCTGTCCCTCTCTATCCGATAGGCATCCCTCTTGGCCATCAATACTCTCATTTGCTCCTCCAAGGAGGCAACCTGGGCTCATAACATATCTATGTCCGGATCCTCCGCCCCTCTCTCATCTTGTCTGGCCCTGTCTATCCCATCCTCCTCCTCATTGATCTCCTCCAGGATCTGATCTCGGATCTCTCTCTCATGATCATCATCCTCATCATCATCCTCCTGGTAGGCACCTAGTAACCCAAGGGCATCAACCTCTGCCTCCTCTCCAACTGCCTCCTCAGCACCTGCCTCCTCTCGAACTGCCTCCTCGGCACCTGCCTCCTCTCTGCCTGCCTCCTCGACACCTGCCTCTGCCTCTGCTGGGATATTTGGGATGTCTGGGATAACTGCCTCCGCCGGCTGCTCCTCCTCACCACCTCTGGCCACATCTAACATAGCCACATCCTCCTCTCCTCCTCTCTCCTCCCGGATCGGTGACAAGGCTGGCCCTCTTCCCCGCCGACCACGCCTCCCTCTCCTGCCTCCACGTCGGCCTTGTCTGCCTCCTCGGCCTCTCCCTCTGCCTCATCTGCCTCTGGGTCCTCTCCCACGCTGCTCTACCGGTGCTAGCTGCCCTGGATCTGTCATGGGAATCAACTTGTGTACTGCCCACCACTGATCATAAGTTGGAGTGGTCCCTGGGTCTACTGGTCCATCCCTCCATCCCCATGGCTATGCCTGTAAACCATCAATATCTGCCTCTGCAGTGGCAACTGGAATCTCTGGCCCCCATAGCAGGACCTCTCATGACGACCTGGCAAACTCGGCTCTCCCCTGAGGTACATCCTGTACCTCTCCATACTGTCTTAGTACCCAGTCTGGCAACTATCGCTCTATAATGTGCATATGGGACACTATCCGTCCCACCAAATACTGTGTCTGTCGACAAAAGGGCAAGTGCTCGCCCTCATCTGACCACACCTCGTAGCCTAGGTACGGTCTCCATGTAAACTCCTGCATGGTGTCTATAGCGTGTCCAAAGTAACCTGTTTCCCCAATATGATGCTGTGTGGTTGCCCCCACATAATGGAAGGCGTATGGAGCTCCACGAGCCAAGTCTACTGTAACAGGTGGTCTAAAAATAGCAATATGCTCCCACACCCATACCATCAGGAGCGTGGTACCGCAACTCATCGACTGTGCCTCTCGGTAGGCAATATCATGAAGGTGGAAGTACAACATCCCTAACAAACAGGAACCCCAGGCATATACAACTCGACGCTCGAGCATGCCCACTAACATCTCCCCCCATCCCACAGGAAATCCATGACCTCGGCGGTCAGGCAGTACAATACCACCTATCAGTGTCGCTACTAGATAGTCTAATTGTCTATACCTCTGGGCCAATACCCACCACCTAATCTCATAGTCATCAACCCCTAGCTGTCTAACGTCGGCATGGGGGTAATATCTGCACATCTCAACTATACCCCTCTGGGTATCATAGACCACTCGTGTCCCTCTAATAGGCAGTCTCAGTATCCTATATACATCCTCTAAAGTCACCGTGGCCTCTCTAGTCGATAGGTGGAATGATGATGTCTCCGAGTGCCACCGCTCACATAGTGTTGTTAGTAATCCCCGATTTGCCTGAATCTGGGGTATATCAGTCACATGCAACAAACCTAAATGCCATAGAGTCCATCGCTCGGCCGACCGCAAGCTGTCTCTGAATTGAAACATTGAGGGTCTCGACTCCCGTGTATAGATAGGGTCCAATACAACCTGCAACAACATTATACATGCCTTATGTAAGCCTGAATCATCTATTCTAGTGAAAAATGACAGTATTAACATAAAATGCAAATGCGTCATTATTTTGCACATGCGTCATTTTTTTAACACATGCGTCGCTTTTCCACAAATGTGGTTCACAAATTCTATATGCGTCGTTGTTAATCAAATGTGGTTAATAATAAACATATGCGTCATAAAAATAGCATTTGCGTTGCATAATGTCAAATGTGTTTCTAAACACACATATGCAACTATAACTATGCACATGCGTTTAAGGAAATCAAATGCATTTCTAAATAAACAAATACGGCTATTAATATGCACATGCATTGCAAAATGTCAAATGCGTATCAAAATAAAGATATGCGTTTATTCGCTAAAGCCTATTCTAAATGACTAGTGTAAACTTTCAAATGCGGCTTTTCGTGGTCAAATGCGTCATTCACGCATACACATGCGGTGCAAAATGAAAAGTGACGCATAACTAAAAATTGATTTAAATGCATTAAATAACGCGCAAATCAAAAAATTTCAAAAGGAAAGTTTTAGGTCCATACCGGGGGGTCTGCGTCGGCTGGTCTCTGGTATGTCTGGATCCTGTATGCACAATGATGGGTGGCTGGAACTGGAGACATCCTCGCTAAAAAGTCAGAGCAAATTTTCAAATCTCTAAGCTAGGTGGGTGCAAATGAATAGTTTTTCACCCCAATTCAAATATATACCTAGGGTTTAGGTGGCATTTCCTTCCTACTGACCATGTAAACTTCCATTTTCTATCATCCCATACCTATCCCTCCCACTTCCAATCTCAATTCCGTCAACTGCATTGCATTTCTGCCTATTTACTGAACTAATCGGGAGCATTTCCAAAATTTTCTGAACATTTCAGAAATTTGTCAATTTTCCCGAGGGGGCATACCTTCACCTATTCTAATCCGTAGCATTACTGGGGCATTTTTTTATCGACTTTCTTTGACACAACGCCGAAATGACATTGTATCAAAGAGGGGCAAATGTAGACACCGAAATCTGGTTTAGGCTTGCGACTTCCATTTTCTTCATAATTCTTATTCTTCATGGTCATGATTAAATAATGTCAATTATTTAATTAATTCACACTTTTCTTTATTCTATCGATTAATTAAATAAACATTTTTTATTTAATTATCTTACTAATTAATTATTAGTCTTGTCAAATTAAATAAGAACTTATTTAATTTATTATTTATCATACTTCAACTATAATTAAATAAATTCATTATTTATTTAATTATTCATTTAAATCCCTTCATCATTTAATTAAATAAATATTATTTATTTAATTATTCTTCGAATATTGAGTCTTGAATTAAATGAATTATTTAATTCATTAATTCTATTTTAACACATTCCTCTATATTTTAGATAATTATGTCAGTTATCTAAGTGTTCACTTTTACTCGACTCGACATCTATTTTAATTATTCAGTTAACTATTGATTTAATGTCTGAGTGGTTATCTCCAGTAATCTCTTCGTCAAGTCAGTCAATCGTCCAGTTCTAACTCAATTGTGTGTACATGCGATTAATTAAATATTCTTATTTAATTAATTAAGTGTTGTGCGTGTGTTTCAAACAAGAGTTGTTATAATCAATCTTCATCTTTGTCATGTAAATATATTTCTTCTATTTTCGAATGCCGAACTGAAGATTAAATCACTTATTTAATCTTTAATTCTATTTCTAATTCGAATCACTTATGTCACTTCTATCAGTTAACATAATGCATGTCTAATCAGTCAATCTCAACCATCCGTTGATCTTTCGATCTTGGCCTGTCGTTCGAATAATCAATTTTCTATAAATTGATTTGTCATTCTTCATTCCAATCTCTCTCGCGAAATCTTATAACTTTTGAGAGCACTTTGTCTTGAATCTTCGATATTTTGCTAATCACTATCTTAGGCTATACTTGCACAAACTTGAAAATCTGAGGGCAATTATACTACACAAGAAAACTGGAGAAGGGCAATCGAGATGAATCATGGAATTACGTTTGAAAATTGGTGAGATTGTTCTAGTTTTAATTACGTTTTTACTTTCCCATGTTCTTTGTTGCTTAACGAATGAATTTGCATTTTAGATTTTAGTATTGTGTGCATGTGTGCTTCTAATGATCTTCTTTGTTGTCTATTGTGCAAAGCTTTTATTTGGCATTACAAATACATATACGGGTGATTCGACAATACTAGTTTACATTTTTTGGCCAAACTAGACACTAAACTATTTTTTTCTAACTAAATCTTCACTTTTTGGCACCTACAGTGGCTAAACCGTGAGGAATTTGAAGATGATGAAAACTAGTAATTTGTGACATTTTTTTTGTAGATTCTAAATATATTTTTTTCAAAATTTTTGGAATCAGATTGCACTTCTTTTTCCATCTCCTTTCAAAACTAGTTTTTTTAGTAAACACCATTTTAAGGAGTGTTGCTCACCATATAACACAATTTTTTTTCCATGAAGGATAAAATTCTATTTTTGTTAATTTAGATTTGTAACTATGATATCTAGTGCTTCCAATTGGTTTCATAGTGTTTTATTGAATAGTTTTTCCTTAATCAAGTTTTGAAGTCAAACCAATTACAATTCAGAAATAGGCGGACTGTATAACACAACCCTTTTTGTACGTATCGAAATTCAAAAAAAATTGTTGTTGGATCAAAGACTTAAATATCTAGTGCACTTATATTTTTCAATTTATTTTGATAATATTCTATTTTTCCACATGTGCAGAACAAAGAGATTGATTTTTGGTGAAAAACGTACATTCACAAGAAATAAAAAATAAATATAATAATAAAATTAAATTTATTTAAAATTATACTTTTGGGAAGCTTATAATAAGGACTACATACTTAAAAAAATAATTTAAATGAATTCATTTGATCCCCCAAAATGTAAATCAAAAGTGGTTTTTTTATCAACATTTTGATAGGTGTAAAGGAGACTTCGTTATAGGTATAGTTCAAAACTAGCAGGGTTCTATCCAAGATGTTTTGATATAAGGTATTTTGATCAAACCCTCTTCAATTGGAATGCTTTAAATGGATATTTTTAAGGCTTAAATCATTATATTTTCTAAAACTATGTGATTTTAGCAAAAATCAAAATGTCCTAGAAATTGTAAACCAACTTTGTGGGATCACCCATACACAAGGAGATAAACATGCCAATAACTTCCTAAAATGATCCTTATAGAACTAGCAAGCATATCTCAAGACTGGACACACACATATATAAGCAGAAAAAAACATAAAACATAAAATAATCTAGGAATAGGATGTGAAATATATCATAGATGATTATTCACTCAGGAAACTAAATGTAGGGAATGAGATTGCTCCAATGGGATACACCAAGCCACCGTAATGACTCTATCCAAGAATAATATCCTTTATAAGTCCATCATGAGCTCATGTCTATATCTAGGTGAAGGCTACCTATAATTTTTTCTAAAACATCCAAAGAGTAACCATCTCAATAAATTCCTCACCTAAGTCTTCAAATTTCTATAAGTACATATAACTGATCAATCAATGCTAAACTATACATGCAACACTGCACTATCATGAAGTGATGCATGGTGGAATCAATCTCACCATATACTCAAATTGAAGACATAAAATTAATCAAATTATCTGGAGGGTACTTCCCCTTAAATCTTAATCTCAAAAAAGTTATAATAAAGTCAGCTATATATGCTAATTTTAAATGAAATGTTTTCCATTAAATCATCTATTTAACGATTGAAAATGAAATTATAGTCATATGAGGTCCTCATAGATGTAATGGATTTTAAAATTCTTCCACACAATTAAAATCAATTGGATTGACACAAAAATCTAAATAATCTCAACTTCAGTACAATTTGCAACTTTGAAACCTCAAAACTAATAAACTTCTTGATGGAATAACTTCAAACATTGAATTTATATCTATTCATACCTTCAAAATATTAATAAAACCTAAAAATTATTCTCTTCATAATTCCTTGATGTCCAATATATTATATTTTGCACTCCTCATTATCTTCTTCATGTCTTATCAACTTCCCAATCTATCTTGAATCAACAATTTCTTGAAAAATGATGGAAATATATAAATTTTGGCATAAGAATGGATGAGTAACTCCCCTTTGGAATCCACCATAATTCTCTTGCATATGCTCCTTCAATTCCAACTCCCAGGTTATGAAAAAATTAAAAAAATAATTTTAAAATCATTTCAACACACCTATTGGCACATAGTGATTTATGGAGGCTTCCCAAAAATTCAACTCACAAAAATATTCTTGGTAGATAAAATAATAAAATTTCAATAATTTCTAGAAAGGTAATAGTAAATGGACTCCATGTTAACATTAGTAAAAGTAAAACTTGTAACTAGACAATAAATTTAATCACTAAACTTGAAAACAACAAAGTTAAGATAAATTAGAAACCATTAGATTGTGTTTGCTTGATTGAAGACTTACCTCTTACCTAGGATTTTCCTACATCAAACACCTAAAGTAAGAAAATTTTGTAATATTTGGCTCATAAAATGTACTTGGGTGATAGTATCACTTGTAGCATAATAAATTATCACCCTTGAAAATTTCACACTATTTTAAAACTGTTGGATGTTGTGGATATGTTGCTGATTTGTGGTTTTCATTGTTGTCAACACTTAGCATTTGGTATATCAAAGACTGTATATGTCAAGGATATTGAGAAAACTGTAAAAGAAAGTATTCATGGTTCCCAGTGGAACTATGCAAGTCATGAAGGTGTTATATTATGTACGTTGAAGACTAAATGGTGTGGATTAAAGGGTTTATTGTTGATTGTTTCTAGATCATCTACTAGAAGTTTTAGAGGTCTGCGTGAAGTTTTGAGTATGTTGTGGTCTAACAATGTTTCTGTTGTCTTTGTCAGTATTCCTGAATTAAGATTTTGTGATTATGATAATCTCAATTGTTGTGGATGTTTCTCTGCTATTTCCTAGTGTTCTCAAATGCCTATAGATCATTCTCTGTCTTTTTGGTATGTCCACATTAATCAGTGAGTTCGTGGTTGAAGATCTTTTCTTGTGCATGTTCGATTTTTCATGTTCCTCATTGACATGTTGGTGGTAGTGTGTTGTGGATCTTCATGGTGGAATTAGTTAAATTTTTTTTGTGTTGGAATGTTAATTTGGGTCTCCACTATGTTGTGGTTGACCTTAGTGGATTTGCATTAAAAATTTATTTGTAAATTTGGGCCGACATTGCAAATATGTTTTATTTTCTTGGTTGACTAAGTTGTGATGAAATCTCATGTAGCGGATATATAAGTGTGATTGTTTCATTGGTGGAAAGTGTGCTTAGTATGCTTAGTGTGCTCGATGTGCTCCTATGCGTATATGTGTGAATATCATTTGATTATTTAGCAGAGTGTGAAGAAGATTGAGTAGAGTGTGAAGAATGTTTTCTGACCTTAATTGGAACTATAATCAAGTTTGAGTAGAAGCTATTTTCTCAGTTAATACCCTCTGGATTTTAATCCTATTCTATATTGTTGGGCAGTGAGCCCCTTTTATATTTGAGTAGTGAGCTCTAGGAAGTGTGCTTGAATGCATGTGCATTCCCCTTATTATTTCTCATTATATTTTTAATAGGGTATAATATTGTGGACTAATATCCACATGGATTTTCCCCTAACAAGGTTTCCATGTAAAAAATATTGGTGTTCTTTGTCTCTCTGATGTTTAATTGCTTGTGGTTAATTGCTTATTCTTCAAATATGAGATTAATTTAAGTTAAGTGAGAAAATTTTAAGTTTCTGTGACAACTGATTCAACCCCCCTCTTAGTTTTTTGTCTTTTTTTTTCTAACAAAAAACCCTATTTTTTATAGAATTAATTATATTAATAAATATTCATTTTAGAGCTAGATTGGTAAAATTTAATAAAATATTTGACATTGCAAGAAATTTGGGCCAAAATCATTGATACAAGGGAAATGGTACTCTTGTTGTAAAGGTATCCTATTTTTTATATTTATAATTTTGAATGTCAACTTTGAGTATTGTAAAATAACCTCAAGTCAATGTATATTGAAAAATACAAATTGAAATGCATATATAAATAAATTTCCCCTCTCTTTTGAATAACTAGGAATTATTATGATAAATTATGTACTATTATGCTTTTGCTATGAAGATGTATGTGAGTTATCCTATACATGGTAGCTACAAAAATTTATTATGTTTTATGGACTAACCTCTTGTAGTTCATCAAGGAAATCCAATAATCCACCGACAAACTCTAAGTTGTGGAAAATCATGATATGAAAATCACTCCTACATGGGTTTCATGCCTAAGGTAACATTATCAATTACCATTTCTTTATTATAGTTAATTATTTTTTATTTCACCTCCACTTGACTTAGAGTAAGCACTCTTTACAATCATAATTTTTTGTTTGTAGAAATGGAAACACAAAATCTAGGGTTTGATTGAGGAAATTATTATACAACACAACCTTTCCCCTCTTTTCATGTGTGTAGGGTAGATCCTAAAGTTTCATTGACAACAAATTATAGAAAAGTGTACAACATACAAGTACCTTCAAGACAATGCCTCGAGAATTCAAAAACAATCATTTCTAGACAAGGGCTCCCTCAACCTTGTCCCTCAAATTGAGGATCCAATTTTATGTAGGTTCCCCTCTGTCAATAATTTTTTTAGATTTGTTATTTTTCTATAATTTTCTATTTTCATTTGTGTGATAAATTGAATTTTAAAATCTAGGGTTCATGTCAAATGGATGAATTAAAACACGCATAAAATATACCCTCTTTGCAACACAAAGTAGCCAAACCCTGGTAGATTGACTCTCCCTTGAGGTTATCAGCCAATCATCAAACCCTAGTTGGTTTTTGTTCCAATATTAAGTCCAAAAGAAGGAAAGCTATATCTAGGTTAATTCACTTGTTGGATTGTAGATCTCTTTCCCACTTAACATTTTGGTGAAGCCGATATATCCTACACTTGGAATTTTTTGATTTATCAACATATAGTCCTAAAATTGATAAAAAAACCTAGCTTATTTGAATATCTTTTTATTGATATCGGTATGTACAGGATCATGATGGACCAAAATGTGGCAATATGATGGGTATGTGGCTGACGACTTTTTTTTAACCCAAAATTGATGAAACAAAAAGGATTTTTAAAGGAGATTCTCAGCTTTCCACCAATATAAATTATGCTTTAATTTGAATTTAATACATAATTATTATTCATTTTCTATTTGAATTATTAATAAAGTCTTGATTGATAGGATGATTGGAACAAATCTATAGCTTTCAAATGGTATCACTTTTTTTGAATATGAAACATGCAACACATTCTATGTTTGCATACTATAGGATTAAAAAAAATCAATTTCATGAAGTTTTGAACAAGTTAAGGTGGTCAAACATATGAGTTTTTTATATTTTTAAAAATTTGTAATAAAAAATTCATAGTTAATTATTTACTTGGAAAAAATTACAAAAAAATATGCATCACCTAGGGACATGAGTCGTCTACTTATCTCTAAAATCTTATAAAAAATTATTATCATTTTATTGTGGTTAGGGTGGTTAGACAAACACCTACTTCTTATTTTTTCACTAAAATTTAAGTACTAATGCATTGAAATTTCAAATTTTCACATAATAGATTTAAAAAAAAAAAACATAGTAGTTTATAAAGTACATTCAATTTTTTGCAGATTTTATTCTTACACATTTTTTAAATAATATAGATAACCTATTCAAATTTTTATGTCAAGTTTCCTTACTCTAATTTTTTTTCGTGACTTAAGAGCCTATTTTTTCCATGATGATCTTGCATATACCCATATGCATTTGTTTAATTTTCAAAATTAAGCATCATTAAATGCTAAACACCTTGGTATTTTCAATTGCAAAATATTTGGATTTAATTGGATAGTTTCAAATATGATTTTCTTTATCTAGGGCTTTAGATATGATTTATTGCATTTTCATTTGAAAATGTTGTATATTTTTTTGGAATAACAAAGAATTTAATACACTTTATTCCTTGCAAAAATAAATTATAAACACATTCTTCTACCATTTCATTAGTGTTTTTTTCTTATTAATAATTCCTCCTACCTCCTACCTCTTGGGGTCACTCCTATGTGAAGTTGATTTCATCTATGCCCTCCTTTGAATGCTTAAAATACATCATTCATGTCTTCATGTGTCTTTTATCATAAAATTAGGGCACATTGATTTCCCAAACTTTATCAGATCTTAGACATCAATTTTCATAAAAAAGGACCTATGAAATCTACTTTACCTATACATGATCAAAAACTTGATATACATGTAATTTTGGACTAGGGAACTCTCACACCTTTCTATCCAGTTTTGACTCAGTTTTCTATGCACAATCTTGCTATGTAGCCTTGGCTTAGATCTAGTTCTTGTTTCAAAAAATCTATCTTGAAACTTCAATATTTTGTTGTACATTTTTTGGTCCTAATTCACCTAATTTATTGCATTACCCTAAAAATTATTGTTTCTCCCACCAAAAGTGATCAAAATCCTAGCAAACGTGCTTGGCTCTCCCTTAGGGATAACAAACAAACAAAATTTCTTGCCTAAATTTGTAATTACTCAAGTTGTTTCCTTTTACCACTCCTAAAATGTTTTATACACCAAAGATTGTCATTTATCTCATTCTCATGTTCCTTAACCAAAAAAAAACCTTCTCTAATTATTGGAGGACCTTGAAACAAACTAAAAAATCTTGGTCACATCATAAACTTTGTAGAACAACTCACTCAAAAAAATTGTATACATCAAAAAGTGTTGAAGCAACCACATTATCATAAAACTTCTGACACATACAACACTCAAAATAACAAGCAACCTAAAAAATTATAGATTGGACTCCCACTTCCATTCTCTCATCTTCCTCAATGTGTGTACAAAGATTATGATCATGGTTGGAAACTTCCTAATACTATGGATAAGATCTCTCTTTGGGATTCAAACCTCACCCACATACCATGAGATACTCCAAGAGGATTTATAGAAGATAGTGGTACCATATTATGTTAGAACAAAATTTGATGTGGCCCAACCTTGTTTTATTTTATGCAAAAAAAAACTTGGACATTACCTTGCCTCAACATGACTTACCTCTTGAAATCCAAAACTAATATGATCCTCTCATGATTTTTGTTGTGATTAACAAACATGAA
Source organism: Sequoia sempervirens (assembly GCA_007258455.2). NCBI lineage: Eukaryota > Viridiplantae > Streptophyta > Pinopsida > Cupressales > Cupressaceae > Sequoia > Sequoia sempervirens. The sequence continues at coordinate 79,410 of VDFB02161314.1, read as the reverse complement.
ATTAGGTGTACTCTAATTGATAATGGATTAGGTCTTAATTTTTATATCATTGACCTTTTACATAGGATCAATATGGATACACCTCTCCTAAAACCTAATAATCTTTCAATTTTTGGCTTTGATAATGTGAGTGGGTGCTTCGCCAAAAAGTGTATACCTTGCTTGATATGGGAATAATTAGCAAAAAATTGGACTTTATAAGGCCTTGGTTTAGTGTTGTGAGGTGTTTTACACATCCACATTAGGTCTTAGACCCTTGAAAACTAAATAAAATGCATCTAATGATGTCTTGTAAAGGTGTTGTAAAGTGTTGTAAATGACTTACACACTTTTCTAGACTTTATTAAGCATCTAAGTCTAATGGACCCACTTTTCCCCTAATTCAATGTTATAAAATATATTTAATTGTATTATCACATTAATCTAGAAGGCTTTTAAATTAAAACTAATCCTAATCTAGTGTTGTGATGTGTTTTACACATTCACATTAGATGTTGTTCCTTTTTAGGCTATGTAGACCTCATTTTAATGTTGTTAAATGTATTTAATCATACTTTCACGTTGAACTTTGTGTCCCTAGCACTAATTACTCATTATGTCATCATGAATGGGCCCCTATGGCCCTATATTGTGCATGTCAAGGCTTAATTTGATAAAAAACCCAACTATATCATCATATAAACCTGATTTCTTCACCCCCCCGACAATCCAGTTGGCAAAAGAGCACCTATGGGACCAAGTCACCCATCTGGGAGAATTAGTCCCATCCAAGTGGGACTAAGTCACCCAACTTGGAAAATTAGTCCCATTTGGGCTATTTTCAAGGTTCAGTTGGGAAAAATTGGATTTTAAGTTTATTTTTCTTTCATGTCAGCCTTGGGGATCAAATTAATGGGAAAATTAGGAGGGTTTCCTATAAATACAAGATTATAAACCCTAATTCATAATCAATTCATTATTCATTCCTCATTCATCATGTTCTTAAGTCAAGGAAGCTCGAGTTTTAACATTTCAATTCATCTTGAGATAACATTTTTCAGACATTTAAGGGAAAATTCTTCATATTTTGTTGTAGAAATTCAAGATCTATTATCATGGCAAGTCTCTAACTCCATTGTTTCATGCTTCATTACATTATTTCTTCATTTTTCTTTAATTACCTAAAAAATGGGTTTGACCAAGGCAAACCCCCATGCCATAACATCCAACATTTCTCTTTCTTTCCTTATGTGTTTAAAGATTTAGGTATATTGAGGACTTGGAAATCATTGAAGAATAGGTTGAAGACTTATTGGAGTCATTTTACTCCTTGAAAGTTTATAATATCCATAAAAGTCACAGAGCTGTAAATTAGAGTTTTGAAGGCACACACCTATCAGGAATTGAAGTGCAGATCAAGGGCTTCCATTTCCACTTTCAGATTTTCAAAAATTTAGAAGTTGACTAAGCCACCAATAGTGGTGAATTATTCCCAAAGTACCTATTTTTCAAAGTTTTTTGTAGATTTGGATACCCATTTGGCTAAAATGGGCTCTGTTGTAGTTTTCTATATCTAGGACTATGTCGCCTAGAATGGAATAAGTGTCCCAGTAGAAAAAAATTAGGATTAGTAGCATTTCCAGTCTCCATCCAAGTCTGCAACACATTTCTAGGTGCATGGTTTTTGTTTTTCTTTTCTGTTATGCTTTGATTGCATTTATATTTTCTTTTCTAAGTGCTTTTTCATACATAACTGTGTTTTAAGAAAAGGTGAATTTCTTTATTTTTCATTTAGTAATCAATATATTTTACTAGTTTCCTACATTTAGGACACTTCATTTAGATATATTTCAATCATATTTTCATTAGTATTGAATGAACCACCAAGTTTTTGTGGGATACCTTTCTCCTTTTAGGTGCAAAACCCTAGAAGTGCAAAAGAGGGCATCCTAGATACAAAAAATTTCATTACATTTTGGTGAATCCAACCTTAGAACATCACATTTTCTAATTTTGGAGTCCATCATCATCCTAGAATTAGATAGCATTAACTTTACATTAGGGTTTGCATTGATTAATTTGCATTCTAGGGTTTCAAATTTTGCATTAGTGAAAGTGCATATAGGTTGCATTTTTGGATCTTAAATCATTGAAAGTTTCTAAAATTTTGCATTGGCATCTTCGATCTGCATCATACAGGACAAAAAACATCAAAATCCATCAAAAAAACTTCAAATAAATTTGAAAAAAATCCCTAGTGGGACTAATTCACAACCTTGGGCGACTTAGTCCTTTTTCACCCTTGAAATGGCCTTTTACAAAATTGAAAACCCTATTTTTAAGCTTTTATTTGCTGCCCTTACCTATGTTCTATATCAGTTTCCTAAGTTTCTATAACATGCATTTCATTAGATCTAGCTTAAATTAGCTCATTGCATGCGTGACTTAAATTTCAAGTTTGCATTCTCATATTATTACATAACATAATCAATCAATTGTCATCCTTAAAATATGAAAAATTGCATTCCTCTTTTGCATGTTTGCTTTTAGCATGGTTACAGTTCAAGTTTGTAGAATAATCATTACATGATGATTTAATTAAAAAATCTATAGTTATCATACTTCATGTTCTATTTTTAGATCTTATTGTGTGTTGTAAGAAAATTTTGTTAGGTGCATATGAATATGAGTTCCTTTCCCCTCTCTTTTTGTTCATCATCGATCTGTCTCCTAGTATCTCTTTTATGCGATAGGTTAGTCTAGTGAAAGAAACCTTGGATAATCATAACAATCACATTTGTTCTTCTCCTATTATCTCTGCCACTTGTGAAGAATATATTATAGTGCTAGAAGAACCAATTGATGAGAGTTTTGAAAACCTGAGTTGTTTCTCTCCTCTTACCTCTCCTATTATACAAAACATTACTCAAAAAGAGCACATAGGAATAACTAAACATGATGATAACAAAACACAACAAGAGATCATTGAAACCTACCTATGTTCATCTCCTAAAATCTTCGTGTGGATATGCTAGTGTTAGATAAGAAAGGTTTCAATATATATGATAACCCTCTTTATGATCATCCTTGTACCTATCCTATTTTCCAAGACATTATGGGAAAAAGGAATGAACTTATCATTGATCATGATAATCATACTTGTTCTTCTCCTAGTATCTGTCATAGCTATGAAGACGATAGTTTAATGTTGGAAAACACAATGGATGAGAGTCATGAGGATATTCTCCCTCCCTTCCATAGTGTTCCTATCTTATGGGAAGATATATTTGGTAAGAATGAAAAAATTAGTTGTCCTTCTGAACCAGCAATTTTTGGGTTGACTATGTACTTCTCTTGTACTCTTAGGGTTTTTCACCTAAATGGAGATCGGTAGGCCCAAAAATTATGGTGTTTCACTCAAAATAATGTACATATGATGAAATTATGCCTAAATGAAGAAAATTGATTGATTATTTATGCAAAACTAATGAAATACGAAGTGGTTGAAAACATAGTGTGTTCTACATAAATGAACTAGAAACATGAACAAATGAAAAAAAAATTGAATGAGATTGAGTAGAGTGCACCTAGAGATGGAATGGTGATGCTAGAAGGTTCTAGAGTTTGATAGAAATCACTGTTGATGCCTAGTGGGACTCATTTTCCAGTGATGTTGAATCATTTCTTCTTCTAGTAAATTTTGTTGGAACTGGTTTCTGACTTTCAGGAACTTAATTCTAATGAAATCAAATTTTCTAGTCTGGAAGTGGGACTCATTCACCACCTATGGTGAATTAGTCTTCCTCCAAAAATCTACAAATTTAGGGGTCAAATCTATGGGTCCAGATCTACACTTGTCCTCTTGTCGAGCTTATGGAATCAAATATGTAGAAAATGGGTTGAATGTTGTCTCCAAGCTTGAATTAGGGTTTTGATGACTTGAATCACTTTGATGACTCATTTACCACTTTACAACACCTATTAATTTGAAAAATATACATACAAGACTTGCAAACACACATGTGAAGAGGGGGAAAATGGTTAAGAGTTAGAGTATAGGGATTTTCCTTGGTCAAATATCACTTTGGTAATCAAACCATTGATAAGGAAATGAAATGAGAGAAATAAAGGAATGATGAATAAACAACATGCAAATTTCCTAAACTCAGCAAACCCTTGTTGTTGAAGTTTGAAAATATGTCAATGGCAACTCCAAGATTCTTGATAATTGCTTGATTGAATGATGCAAAAATGCTTGAATGCTTGAATGAATGGGTGAATTAGTGAACTTGATGAATGGGGGTTAAAATGGATGGAAAAATACTTATTTATACACAATTATTCCCTAATTACCCAAAAATACATCACAGGACAACATAAGGTCTTAATGAATAAAAACATGAAAGAAATTTGAATTTATTTTGAATTTTGTGTCAAGAGGGGCTCATTCTCCACCCATGGTGAATGGGTGCCACTCTAGGCTTGAAAGTGGGTGTCAAGATTTAAGTTTCTTTTAATGTTTTTTTTGGGGGTTTTATTCAAAAACATACTTAATTAAGGCCTATAAGTGTATAAAGGGGCCAAATAAAGCATAAGAAAGATGTAATTAGTGATGAAAAGCCTAGAAAAGCATGAAATTTTGTTACAAGACTTTACAAAACTTTGAAATAGGGCTTGATAAGGGATAAAAATGTGATATTTAGATGAATTATAATAAGAAGAGTCTAGAAAAGTGTAGAAATATGTTACAACACTTCACAACACCTTCATAAGACACCATAAAGTCTTAATAATTTGAATATCCAAGACCTAATGTGAATGTTTAAGTCACATTGCAACATTAAATCTAAGAAAAATAAGCCAAGCATCACAAGAAAATAAAAAAACTAAATGACTATTAAAATGTCCAAAGATCCATTTTTGTATGGTACACCTTCTCTTGATGCATCATTTTCTTGTGACATGAAGATGCTTTACAAAATCTAACCATGGAGGAACATACTACAAGCTCTCTCACTAGGAAAGATAACATGGCACAAGAGAATGAGACCTTAGCACAAAAAAACAATCAAATAGATCCTTCTCCTAATATCCCCACTATCGATAAACATGAAAATCCAACCATTGATCATTTCCCTACTTGCGATGAAGTGATTTTAGAAGAACGAATCCATGAATGTCAAGAACATTTGATTTGTAGTTCTCCTAATAATTATCCTCCTAGGGAGAATATTGTGGAGAAAGAAGATGACAATAATTGTAAAGTGGATTTCTTAGGAGATGACAAATAGGTGGTTCTAGATTTCCCTTTATTAGAAATACATCAAACCAAGACCAATGAGGTTATGAATGTGCAAGTATCCATTAGAACCCCCTCGATCAATGGACCTCATACGTACCTTGTGGGACATCCTAAGAACCCTATAATTCTCTACCCACCTTCACACAAACAACAAACTCAAAACCAAATCGAACTCATCCTTTATCCACCTTTAACCAAGCCTTCAACTCACAACAGACGCAAACTTTTCCTTTACCCACCTATGAGAAATGTTTTGTAGAAACTAAGTCATAATACCATTTCTCATACATACCCCGCTAGAAACAATCCATGACTGCAACAACCCACCCCAACACCATTACCTTTTCCTAATCCCATTTTTCCTACAGATCCTCAATTTACTCAGGTGTATGATCTTGTTGAATAAATCAAGAATACTCCTGCACAGATATCCCTATGGGATTTAATTCAAAATTAACCTAACTGTCACACTATGCTTCAAATGGCCTTACAAAAAGTTCCTATTCCTTCTAATGTGCAACTGAATGACATAGCATCACTACTTCAAGGATTGAATGTTGACATTGTTTTCCACCAAAGTGAACTCCCCCCTTTGGAAGTACAAAAGAATATGAAGCTTTCATAATCATATCTCAATACAAAATAATATGGATAACGTGAACCCTTGTTGACAATGGCTTAGCCCTTAATGTGTGTAGTGTAAATATTTTGGATAGGCTACATGTGGAAAAATAAAAAATTGAACCTGATTACTTGTCTATCCATGGATTTGAAAATGTAGGAAAACAACTACTTGGTCTGATCACTTTGCCTCTTATAGTTGGGGAGGTTACATTGGATACACCAATCCATGTTACGAATAACAATATTTCCTATAATCTCCTTTTAGGAAAACCATGGATTCATGCAATGAATGGCATGCCTTCTACTCTTCATCATAAAATGAAATACATTTACAAAAACAAAGTGTACATACTTGATGCTAAACCTGATCCAAATAGTTGTTTGAACATTGATAAAAATAAAGTGAATCATTTAAAAAGAGTGTCACCAACTATGTAAGTGGAATCTCTTCAAAAAAAGACAAATAAAAACATATTGAACAAGTCACAAAGCTATTAGAAGATGACTAGGGTTCCTTAGACTACACACCAACAGTCATGGGAGAATACAAGGTCATACATAAAGACTCTAAAAACAAAAAAGAAAAAATGGACAACCCTTTGAAAGCATCCACCTCAACCACTTTAGATGAAATCATAAAAAATTACACAACAAACTTTGACAAAAACAACAATTGACCAACAACCTAATCCAAAAGCAATGGAAAAGCTTTATGGAAAAGTTTATGAACTTATGAAACAAATAGGATATAGTGGAAAAGGATATGGTGCTCGAGAACAAGGTATCCATGTCCCCATTGACCCTAACACGCAAGAAATAACTCATGGTCTTGGTTATTGTCCTTTGATAGAAATCACCAAGCCTTCACTCAAAATCAACACTATCACAAAACATCCTTCTAAGAAGACTTTAATAGTAGTGTATCCTAAACTAATAAACACTAGTCGTCTTGATTGTTCTTCTTTTCCTAAAATGACACAAACAAAGAAATCTTAACTTAATTTCAATGTCATCTCAAAAAACACTAATGATTTGAGTTCATTAGATTTTACACCCTCCTACAAAGGAGATTAAATCTCGCCATCTAAATTAGATATGACATCATGTACATCTAAGAAAGAAGTATCTTTGTCACAAACTACATGACCGCCTTCTATTGTTGATCAAGAGGGTATCTTGTCACGACTCCTCCAAGATCACTTGATATCCCTTCCTCCAATAACTCGAAAGAAATTTTATTACAAGAATTCATTTTTTGCATATCATAGAGTTCATTGTCATTCTACTAATGAATGTAAGGCTTTGAGTAGTAAAATCCAACATCTTAAGGAGTTTGGTACTCTCCCTTATTTGGGGGCACCTAATTCCTCTAATTGATACTGATTTTCACTGTAGCATACATTTCATTAATCATTTCAGCTCACGCTTGTCTTGCACTAAGTGGGGGAAAGGGGTTAAGTGGCCTTGTCCTCGTAAGAAAATTGTTGTTTCCTCTTTTGGCTAGTAATTAAATTTTCATGAACATATAAAAGAAAGCTTTGGATGTGGACAACATGCCTTAAGTTGGCTCCCATGTGAAATACTACCTTTTTCATGATGTAGCTTCTAGGAAACATAGGACTTGGCATATGGTTTTTTGAGTAAGCTCTCATATCTTCTTCTTTTACTTTAAAGAAATTGTGCATAGTATTAGTGTTAGCAACTACTTTAAAGTGGGGGCATACATCAAAACTCATAATGTTTCATTGAGCAATTTCTTTCTTCTTGCGATGTGTCCTTTTCTTGGTGATGCCATTGGGCTTGATTCCATCCAAGATTGTGATACTTCTTTGACACATCCTCTCTTGGAAACATTAGGTACAATGTTCCCTAAGATGAGACCATGCATGAATTAAGAAAAATCCCTTTGAATATTCCTTTCATTTACAATGTCTATGAGTGTCAAGCATACAAAGTTTTGTTTACATCATAGAGCTCAAAATACATTTTCATTGTGGTGCCTTATGAAAGTTATTAGGAGGTATAACTTCAGTATGGCTAAGTAGGAAATCCAATCTAAGGCATGAATTTCCCCATAGCCACTCATGTGTGTGTGAGCACATATCGGCCATAGGTGTCTCACCTTTTAGGACTTCTCACTTGGCAGCCAACCATGAGTTCCTTCGCCTCAGAGTGAGTATACATTTTTTGACAAAAAACCTAGATATGATCCACAATGTGCTGGATAAATGGTTGAAGCTTGATCCTTATTTTTATTCCTCTTCCTTCTAGTTCTTTCCATTGCATGATTGGGTATGTTCAGGATCATCATGGAAAAAGTAGGCCATTAAGTGGTGAAATTTTTTTAAAAATCAAAGTTAGGCAACTTGATGTAAAAATTTGAATAAGTTATCTCTATTATTTCAAAACTACATGTAAGAATAGAATATGTAGAAAATTGAATGTAGTTTCTAAACTACTAGGTTTATTTTAAAAAAGTCTATTTGGTGAAAATTTGAAATTTCAATGCAATAGTACTTAAATTTTAAGGAAAAATTAAGAAGTAGGTGTCTGTTTGACCACCCTAACCACAATAAAATGATAATATTTTTTTTATAAGATTTTAGATATAAGTAGAGAACTCATTTCCTAATTTGATGCATATTTTTTTGTAATTTTTTTCTAAATAAATAATTAATTATGATTTTTTTATTACAACTTTTAAAAAATATAAAAACTTGTATGTCCAACCACATTATCTTGGTCAAAACTTCATGAAATTCATTTTTTATTTTTCTAATCCTATAGTATGAAAAGCATAGAATGTGACACATGTTTCAAATTCAAAAATTGTGATATCGTTTGAAAGCTATAGATCATGTTTTTTAATCAACCTATCAATCAGGACTTTAGGTGTAATTCAAATAGAAAATGAATAATAATTATTTATTAAATTAAAAGTAAAGAATAATTAATATTGGTGGAAAGTTGAGAATATCCTTTAAAAAACCTTCTCGTTTCATAAATTTTGGGTTAAAAAAATTCATCAGCAACATACCCATCATATCGCCACTTTTTGGTCCATCATGATCCTCCACATACCCGATTGTGTATCTTGTCTTTTTGCAAATCATTCAACCTTTTGTGTGTCCTTTTGCACTTATGTTGGTTTGATTTAGGATCTTGGATCCTAGGGTCTTGACCGATTCCTTGATATTTTTCATTCTTTGTCAACTGCATTGGTATGATTGGACCTTCTTCTTGAATGTCTACTTTAGTGTTTAAGTTTGAAGAAAGTTCATCCTCTGACTAAAGTGGGGGCTTAAGTTTCACAAAAAAGTGTATAACTTGCTTGATATGGGAATAATTAATGACAAATTGGACTCAATAAGGCCTTGATTTGGTGTTGTGAGGTGTTTTACATATCCACATTAGGTCTTGGACCCTTGTAAACTGAATAAAATGCATATAACAATATCTTGTAAAGGTGTTGTAAAGTGTTGTAAATGAATTTCACACTTTTATAGACTTTTATTAAGCATCTAAGTATAATGGACCTATTTTCCCCCTAATTCAATGTTGTAAAATATATTTATTTTTATTATTACATTAATCTAGAAGTGTTGTAATGTGTTTTACACATTCACATTGGATGTTGTGCCTTTCTAGGCTATGTGGACCTCATTTTAATGTTGTTAATTCTATTTAATCACACTTTCATATTGTTCAAAACTTGTGTCCCTATACCTAATTACTCTTTACATCATCAGTAATAGGCCCCTATGGCCCCATACTATGCATCACGAGGCTTAATTTGATCAAAAACTCAACTATATCATCATATAAACCTGATTTCTTCACTCCCTGCCAATCTAGCTAGCAAAAGAGACCATTTGGGACCAAGTCACCCATCTAGGTGAATTAGTCCCATTCAAGTGGGACTAAGTCACCAAGCTTGGTAACTTAGTCCCATTTGGGCTATTTTTGAGGTTCGAGTGGGAAAAATTGAATTTTATTTTTATTTTTCTTTCATGTTGGCCTTGGGGATCAAATTAATAGGAAATTTAGGAGGATTTCCTATAAATACAAGCATATAAACCCTAATTCATAATAATTTCATTATTCATTCCTCATTTATCATGTTCTTAAGTCAATCAAGCTAGGGTTTTAACATTTCAAATCATCAAGATAGCATTTTTCAGACATTCAAGGGAAAATTCTTCATCTTTTGTTGTAGAAATTCAATACATATTATCATGGAAAGTCTCTAACTCCATTTTTTCATGCTTCATTACATTATTTCTCCATTTTTGGTTTAATTACCTAAAAAGGGGTTTGACCAAGGAAAACCCCCATGCCCTAACATCCATCATTTCTCTTTCTTTCCTTGTGTGTTGTAAGATTTAGGTATATTAAGGACTTGGAAATAATTGAAGAATATGTTGAATAAATATTTGAGTCATCTTCCTCCTTGCAAGGTTTTATTATCCACAAAACTTCACTTATAGAGCCAAAAATCAGAGTTTCAAAGATGAACACCTATCAAGAACTGAAGTGTAGACCAAGGGCTTCCATTTCCACTTTCTTATTTTTAGAAATTCAAAAGTAGACTAAGTCATCAACAGTGGCGACTTAGTCCCACTATACCTATTTTTCAAAGTTTTCTATATATTTGGATACCCATTTGGTTGAAATGGGTTCTGGTGCAATTTTCCAAATCTGGGACTAGGTCACCAAGAATGACGTAAGTGTCCCAGTAGGGAAAATTTTCAAGATCAACAACATTTCCAGTCTCCATCTTAGGCTATAATACATTTCCAGGTGCATACTTTCTATTTTTCTTTTATGTTATGCTTTGATTGCATTTCTATTCATCTTTCTAGGTGTTTTTGCATACAACATTTTGTTTTCAAGCAAGGTGCATTTCTTTAGTTTTCATTTAGTAATCAATATATTTTAGTAGTTTCCTGCATTTAGGAGACTTCATTTAGATATATTTCAATCATATTTTCATTAGTCTTGAATGAACCACCAAATTTTTGTGGGATACCTTTCTCCTTTTAGATGGAAAACCCTAAAAGTACAAGAGATGACATACTATACAAATATTTGCATTACATTAGGAAATTGTTAGGAACAATAACACTAGCCATTAATGTAGGACCCATGATTTTGGATGAAAGTAAAAAATTGTGTTAAATTTTATAAAGATAACCAACATTGATGCAAAATTTAAAATTGAATAACTAAAAATTGGCATATATGTTTTAAATTTTGAAATGATGTAAACTAATAAAATATGTATTTTTAGTATATATATATATATATATATATATATATTTGAATATAGGTTTTTTATAAATTGGCACTATTTAATTTAGTTGCTGATAAAATGCTAAAATATAAACAATAATTAAACTATTAATATACATGTATATATTGAAAATTACACTTATGGATCTACAAAAGGATATTTTTTATTTTTAAAAAAATGTTATTTACATGAGTAAGAGTTGTTGAAACATCAACTTTTTTTTAAAAAAGTCATTTTTTGGTAAATTGGCCTCAAAGTGGTGTGACATATGTATTTAGCCAACGATTTTAGTTGGAAAAGTTGTGGAAATATCTAGTTCAACTTGAATGAATGTTACTAGGTCATATCTTTGACCAAAATTGGATATTAGTTAGAATTACTTAAAATCACTTGTGCTAATAAGTTGTTCGAAAGTGTGACACAACTTTACGCTTTTACCATTTTCCCTACCCTTATCCATGTCATGTCATATTCTCTATCATATAATATGCTTCTTTGTAGACCATGTATTCATGCCATGAGAGGATTCCCATAAAATCTTCACCATATGATGAAGTATAACATAATAACAAGGTCTATATAGTTAAAGTGGTTCCAAAATTTGAAAGTTGTTTAAAAGTTGAAGCTGAATATAACATTTATAACTATCTCATTAATTTGATTCAATGTTCAAAAGTTGAAACATTCTGGTGACAATGATACCAATGATAGTAAATCACTTACAACTGCACTCTTTAGTGATGAGTGGGGTTCATTAGATTTTACACCTACTTTGATTTGGGAGTATAAAATATCTTCATCAAAGCCCAAAGATTTTATTCTTTTTTTGGTTTCATCAACACAATCTAATATCAACACCACAAATGTTTTGAACAATGAAAATGATATAACTAATGATTTATCTTCAAACACATGTTTTGGTGATGATTAAGGTTCACTATATTTTATGCTCTCCTTTGTGGGAGAGTACAAAATATCACATTCTAAACTTAAGGAATATTTTGTTTCATTTTCATAATATTCTATTCCTACATTAAAAAACCCATAAACATCATCATCCCATGATGGAAATGGAAGCTCTTCAGCTTTCATCCCTTGTGTTTTAGAAAAATATAAGAATTCTCCTCATTCTAAAATTTCAACACCCAAAAAGGATTTGCATTCTTGCAATTTAAGAATCAATTATTCTCATGATAATATCAATACTCCTCTTTCAATAAATAATCATTTAAACAAGACTTCTCCTCCATGTTAGTTGGAAAAACACTATGGAATTGGATTAAAAATTGTTTCTAAACTTGGGTATAATAAAAACATGGAACAAGGAGTTAAGAATCCCGAGGAACTTAAATCACACCTTACTAAAAGGGGTTAAGGTTTCCAACCACTTCCTTCATCTAAATATCATCAACCATTATCTAATATATTTATGACTTCCTTTTGTGAGCAAGAGAATATTTTTTTGAGGCTTCTCAAAGCCCACTTAATTAATCTTCCTCCTCCAACATGTAAGAAATTCCACATAGTCAAGAAAATCACTTTTTGTGCATACCACCAAGTGCTTGGTCATTCTACCCATGAATCTCATGCCTTGAGCAATAAAATATAAAAACTTCTTTATTATGGTGTTATTGATCTTCCATGTGTTGATGCACCTATTCATTCTAAATGGTAAATTCTCTTCTATTATGTTGCTCCTAATTGTGTGGCATTTGTAGCTCCATGTCCTTTTTCATTTCCATTCATGGTGATTACATAATTACATGAAACTATATTTCATCAATGACAACATACCATAGAAAAATGGATCATTGACATTTTCATGGTTTTTATGTCTTTCTCCTATGATGTTTGACTTCTCTTGCTTTGATTTAATGTTGCAATGCAACTTATGCATTCACATTAGGTCCTAAATATTCAAAATATGATGTCTTGTGAAGGTGTTGTGATGTGTTGTAACACATTTCTACACATTTCTAGACTCTTTTCATTATAATTCACCTAAAAATCACCTTTTCATCCCTTATCAAGTCCTATTCTAAGGTGTTGTAAAGCCTTGTAATAAGATTTCATGCTTTTCTAGGCTTATTTTCACCATTTACACCTTTCTTATGCTTTATTTGACCCCTTTATGCACTCATAAGGCTTAATTAAGTGTATTTTTGAATTTAAACCTAACAAATGACATTAAATGTGACTTAATTCCTGACACCCACTTACAAGCCCAAGGTGGGATCCACTCACCATGGGTGGAAAATGAGTCCCTCTTGGCTCCAAATTCAAAATAATTCAAATTTTCTTTTGGGTTTTTACTCAAAGTTACCTTATGTCAGCCTGTGATGAGGTAGCATTTGGTTATTAGGGAATAGGTGTATAAATAAGTGTTTTTCTCCTCATTTTACATCTCCTCATTCACTTGCATTCACTAAAAATCAATTAGCATTTGAGTACTTTGCATCATTCAATCAAGCATTCATCAAGCATGTTGGAGCAACCATTGACATAACTTCAGATTTCTTCAACAAGGTCGTGGTCATAATTCCTTGCTTATTTCATTCCATTTCTTCATTAAGGGTTTGATTACCAAAGTGGGATTTGACAAAGGAAAATCTCTCTACTCTAACCCTTAACCATTTCCCCCCTTTTGCATGTGTATTTGCAGAATTTTTTATGCAGATTTGTTAAGAAATTAGGTGTTCAAAGGTGGTCAACAAGTCAACAAATTGTTTCAAGTCAACTAAACCCTATTTCAAGCTTGGAGACAACCTACAGTCCATTTTTTGTAGATTTGACTCTATTAACCCTACAAGCAGACAAGTGTAGATCTAGAGCTATAGAATTGAAATTTTATTTCATAGAATTTTGGAGGACTAATTCACCATTAGTGGTGAATGAGTCATACCTTAAGACTACAAAAGGTGATTTTGTCAAATTTTAGTTCTTGATAGTCGAAAACTTGTTTCAGGAGATTTTACCAATAGTAGGACAGATTCGCCATCAGTGGCGAATGAGTCCCACTGGTGATTTACATTGGTTTCTGACAACATTTAGATCCTTCTAGATTCAACATTCATTTCCTGGGTGCACTTTGATCAGCCTTTTTCAATTTTTTTTGCATTTATTCATGTTTTAGTTCATTCTTGCATATCTCACTGTGTTTTCAAATATTGCATATTTAATAGGTTTGGCATCAATAGTCAATCAATTTCATAATTTATTTGCATTTATAGAATTGCATTTAGTCATGTTCACATCATACAATCCTCTATTTGAGTGAAACATCACAATTTTGGTGTTCTGTCTCTCTCCTTTTAGGTGAAAGATCCTAAGAGTGCAAGAGAAGTCCATAACGCATCAAAATTGTTGGTTCAAACATGATAGTCTCCACCATGGTTTTCCTTACCTATACACCTAGGGGGAAAATATAACTAGTCTTGGAAGTGTGCATCCTTCTTGAGGATCCTTTCTTACCCCCTTATTTTCCTTAAAATATCAACGGTGAAAGTATGCTAATATTTCAAGGGGGAGCATCACCCTATTTATGTTATACATCCACACATTAGCATCTTGTGAGCTTTGAATTATTGATGTTCCCCCTATGTGGTGGTATTATTCATAATTATCCTTGAGCCATGGTTAGCAATCTATCCCTTAAGATGTTAAAAAATCCTCCATGATATTAAACATGTATTCACTCCCTAAGGTATGGTTACTAATTCATCCCTTGAGATGTTACCATCTTCCATTACATCAAACATTTATATTCTCGTAGAGGTATTAGTAGTACAAAGTCACTGAGCATAAGAGAGCTTACTAACTGAATTAATGTAGTTCACATGGAAACCTAGAATAATACAACTTACTACCTAATAGATCCATGTATATCAAGAGTAAACTAGCATAAAACAACTTGCTAGTCTTATGAGACCTATCATTTATAATTTTACATGGATAACTAGAATAACACAACTTGATAGCCATTAGATCCATGTATCTAATGAACCACCTATTATAACACAACTTGGTGGCCTTGTGTTCTTTATGAGATCCCTAGTTATCACATTCATGTTCACCTAGCATAACACAACTTACTAGCTTGTGGTCCTTGGGGGCCATTTAATGTGCATGACCTTTGTGTGTTTTTACTATTTTTAGAATTCCTCTATTTTTTTGTACATTTAAGAGATGATGCTTAGTAATTGAGATAGTATTACATAATGAGGTCTCATTACCTTGCTAACTTGAATATTTAGTTTTATATAATATGTATTAACATTGTTATTATATTCTCTATGCTTCATGTTTGCTCCATGTTTACCTCATGTGGATGTTGTGTTTTCTTCATGTGTATCATGCTTTCCTTGTGTATTATGTGTTTTTTCTTCATGTATTCTACATGTTTTCCTTGTGTATTCCATATGTTTTACTTGTGCATTCCACATGTTTGCTTCATATATTGCACATACTTGCCACATATATTCATTTATATGCTTCATGTATTCCTTATATGCATCATGATTTCCTTATGTATGATTTCTAGGATTTGATGTGTACTCCATCGATTTCTTATTGTATTCCTTATGAATGATCAAATTTTATTTTGTATTCCATGTGATATATCTACTTTATGTTGGTGGATTGATGGGATCTTAAGTTGGGGGATAGTACATCTCTCAACATGGTGTTATCTTGTCTCTTCAATGTTTCAATAAAGAAATATATCTTCTACATTCCTTTAGTGTTAGCATGAAGGTAATATCATACCCTCACTATAGTTGGGGTAATTGTAGTGTAATAAATTTTTACCATTCATAATTTCACATTATGTTTTCCCCCCTCCTAAGTAATTGTGCCTAATTATTCTTATTTAACACCCATTTAATTGTCATGTTTAAAAAAATGAATTAAATGTAAGAAATTAAATTAATTACTTATTTAACATATATATAAATATCAAAATAGGGCTAGACTATGGTGCCCTAGCACCCTTCTACCCCCTAATTAGACCCTAAATTTAATCTTTTATTGTCGAAATTAATATATTTATAAATTAAAAATTGTTTGTCTTCTTATCATAACGGTTAATATGAAATATGTTGAAACTCATATAGTTATGTCTTTCCCTCCTTTTAAACATCTAAGAAATTTGAATATCTTTTGAATATCCTAAAATAAATTAAGGAAAATTATAGAGTAGAATAAGAAAAATATCTAAAACACTTTATCAAAACAATTCATATCCACAACATAGTAGAAAAATCATGTTTATGCATAGTAATATTTTTCATATTTCATGTTTATTATCATTATGAGCGCTAAAAATTGCATGAAATTCAAGAAATATTCAAATTCTCCTTGCATGAGATGAGCCAAATGACTTTAATCCAACAAGGAATGTATATCTAAGTGATCTTCAAGGAAAGTCAATCATTTATTAATCAAATATTTGTGGCAACTTATAGTGTGACATCACTTCGATAGGATTTTCATGTGCAAGGTAACAATGTCAATTGTCATTTATTTATTATAGTCATTTAATTTTTACTTTTCCTTTGCTTGACCTAGGCCATGTGATTTATACCATCACCATTTGTTGTTTGTGGAGATGGAAACACCAAAAGTGGTGTTTGACCGAGGAAAACTCCTATATAGCACAACATTTCCACGTCTTTGCATGTGTGTAGGCTAGATTTTTAGCTTTCATTAACAACAGGCTATAGAAGAACAAAGTGTAGACTTGTAGCTTCTAGATCCTAATTTACAGTATTCAAATCCTTCATTTTTAGACTATGGTGCCTAGTGCCCTTATACATGTGATTTAGGCTAAAATTTCATGTGTAGGTGCCCCTTTATTTATATCTCCTATATCTCTACCTATTTTTGAATATTTCCATTTTATTTTGTGCAATCAATTGTATTTTCAAATCTAGGGTTTATGTCAATTAGGTTAATCAAATCAAACATCATATTTCCCTCTTTGCAACAAAAGAACCAGACCCTAGCTAATTGGCTCTTTGTTTAGGTAGTTATTCAATCATCACATCCTAGATTTTTTGTGTTCTAATGTTAAGTCCTCAACCATATATTTTATGGTGGTAAAATGTTGTCTCTTTTGCTCAATTAGGGTCTTTCACCTAATGGAAAGAGATAGAACCCACACCCAAAATATGGGTTGTTCACTCAAACTAAGGAATGTATGGAGAAGTTAAGACTAAATGAAATTATCGAAATGAACTAGATGATGAAATTGATTGATTAAGTATGCAAAACCTAAAAAATGTAACTTGTTTGAAAACACATTGTGTAATGTAAAAGCACCTAGAAATGTGAACAAAACTACATGGCAATGGATGAGACTGAAAGTGTACACCTTGAATATGGATGAAGACTGGAAATGGCTTCTGGAATGCTGTTGATACTAACTTTTAGGATTGGTGGGACTCATTCACCATTTTGGGCGAATTAGTCCTATTTCTGTAAAACTGTTCTGGAACCTATTTCAGACAAAAGGGTATCTAAAAATGCAGAAAACCAAAAGATAACCTGGTAGTGGGACTCATTCACAACCCATGTAAAATGAGTCCACTTTTTAATTTCTAAATATTCAAAGGTGGAATTCAAAGCTTTCGGTATGCACTTTCAGCTTCTCTAGGTGTCTAGTTCTTAGATTGTTGGATTCAGGCTTGAAAATCACTTTTTGTTGATATTTTGACTTGGATATTGAAGACAAGAATTAAGAAACTTTTCAACTTGATTCTTAATTATTTCCAAGCTACCAAGATGCCTAAATCTACAAACATAGAAGACAAGAGAGAGAAATGGTGAATGATAGGGCATGGGGGTTTGCCTTGGTCAAACCCCTTTTAGGTAATTAAACTTGTAAGCGGTAGAATGGGGAAAACAAGTTAAACAATGCATCTATGCTTCTAAATAGGACATTGCATCTAAAGTTTAATAAATTTAAACTAATTTAAACTAAAAAGCTTCAGAAATCTATCCTATTGCTCTCTAACTCTAAAGATTTCTCTAATCTACTTAGCTCTCAGATTTGTAAGCTAATTAAACTATTGAAATGACACTTAGAGAATGAGAAATGAACTAATTCTATTCCTATGTGATTAAATATGCAAATCTATTGTAATGGCAGCCATGACTGCAAAGGATGGATGCTTGATTGCTGCTTGATGGATGCTGGATGAATGCTTGAATGCTTGAATGCTTGGATGCTTGGATGCTTGAAAAACCTGCAGAGTAAGATTGCACAAGTTGGGATCCATTTCCTGTAGCCAAAGAGCTGTATTTATAGCTTTCACGGCAGCACATTTGCACAGGGGTATAGGACAAGAGGCTGAGATTCAATCTGGAGAATTGAAGGGCATGGGATGAGAAGATGGAGCTGATCATGGAGGATTGTTCCTCCCCATGAAAACACCAGGCAAGATTAGAGGGAGGATTGATGGAAGAAGATTGAGAGGACTTCCTACAAGTTTGTCCCCAAAGCTCTTCCCATGAATGGAAGTTGCATTAATTAGATTTTAAAAATCTAATTTTGTTGGTGAGTGAATAGTGTAGAGATTTATGCATAAATTTATATAAATTAAATTTATTTAAATTTAGCAAATAGAGGAATAATTAATTTAATAAATCAAACTATAGGGTTTGTTTATTAAAATAAAAGAAAAAAAATGATAATTAAATAAAAGATTTAAAATATCTTTATTTAATTAAGAAGAAATGTGATGAGGTAATTAAATAACACAAATTATTGAAGCTGTGTATTTAATTTAAGATAGAATTAATAGATAAAGTATAGAAGAAATATTAATGATAATAATTAAATAAAAGAAAGTATTTAATTTTTTTTATTTAATTAAGAGAGGAATAATATGATGAAAATGATAATAATTAAATAAAACAAAGTTTTTAATTTTGTTTATTTAATTAAAAAAAGAAAATAGAAGAATTAATAAATGAACTTAATATAAATAAATATTTCTATTTATTTACTAAGTAGAAGAATTTAAGATTAATTAATCAAATAAATCGTATTCAATCAATTAAATTCTCCAGACCAATTTTAGATGTCTACATTTTGCCCCTCTTTGAAGTGATGTGTTTACGCATTGCTTCAAAGAATGATTTTGCTTTAGCTACCAGTATTGACGAAAGGTTTTAAAGCATGCCTTAGACTTGCCCCAGATGTTGAATTTCGAAATGATAGTGATATATGCCCCCTCGGGAGATAAATTGATGAATTTTAAATTTTTATGATTTTTCAAGAATTTTGAATTTTTCTGATGATTTGATGATGAATTGGTGAAGTAACAATTTATCTCCCAACAAAATTGTTAAAAACGGCCCCGTGATTGATAAGAATTAATTCCTCAGAAGGAAAAATAAATAAATCCCATAAAAATCCCTCAAAAATAGCCTATAAATACTCAAAAGGTCATTCTCAAAAGTCATTTGTGCATTTGACTTTTACAATCTTGTGATAGAGACCCTCAGAGTGGAGCTGTAGGATGCCGATCCCATACCACACCCATCGACTCGAGCGTGTGTGCCGTCACCAGCGTCCGACCGACTATGGACCTCCGGTATGTACCCCAACTTGTCCTCGTAATTTGCGCCCATATTTTTTATGTGTTTTTGCACGTGTTTTAGTGTTTTAGCCCGAGGTAACGCGGTTTAGCGCGTCTGTGCTCTGTTGTAGCGCGCCATAGTTTTAGCACGTCAAGTCAATTGTGTAGCGCATCTGGTAAGTTTTGTAGTGCGTCAGAAGTTTTAGCGCGCAGGGTCAAATTTGCAGCGCATCTGTAGGATTTTATAGCGCGCCAGCCTTTTTAGCACGTTGGGATGTTTTTGTAGCGTGTACAAAGGATTTTGTAGCGTGCCAGACAATTTAGTGTTTTTAGGTAGAGATTGATGAAAAATTGTGCACTTTGGTTTTCGTCGATTTGTTTTTGATTCCATCTATTTTAGTTTGATCTCGACTAAAATATATGGGAAATGATCTCATGATGAGCGAGATCTATTGATTGATAATAATTACCCTCATGATAGGCAAGGAATAATTAACCTTTCCAAAGGATTAAACCTGATTGATAGATGAGGGTTCCTTGATAATTTGCTAGGTTGATAGGTAAAAGCACAATTTTTGAAAATTTGATGATCTTTTGATATTTTGATTAAAATGTCTTATTTGTATGATAACAGGAGCATTTAGATGTTATCCAGGTGCGAGAGTAGTTCCCCTGGCCTTTTGATATGATATCGCGACTTACGCCAGACGAGAGATAGCATATTACAGATTGTGGCTTAGCGACATTATTGGATATGCCCCATATTAGACTTAATAGGGGTCTATTGACAGCTTTAGCAGAGCAGTGGCATAGTGACCACAACACCTTTCACTTACCTACTGGCGAGATGACTGTGATGCTGGAGGATGTATGGCGTATTCTTCGCATTCCCTTTGTTGGAGAGATTGTAGTGCATGATTCAAAGGAGGTTGGTGGGGTAGAGGCTATGCAGAGAGTCTTTCAGGATCCCCACATTGCAGGAGAGTGGATTCCATGGATAGATATGTATGAGTCATATGCTCCGCTTCCTTCAGTTTTTGCCAGCTTTATTGGTGGATTCCTTTGTCCTGATAAGAGGTCAAAGGGTCTATCTCTTGGATGGGGTTGGGTGTTAGAGGGTCTGGTGGCCCATAGGACGAGATATGCTTGGGGCATGTGCATGTTGGCCCAGTTATATCATGATTTGCATTGGATTGTGTATCTCAGTGGTAGTAGTTTATCGGCAGGGGCTACCCTTCTCCAGGTATGGGAATGGGAGCATATTGTTGTTACGCGTCCCATGCCAGTGTTAGCCAGACCAACGACGAGGCCTTATGTGTTTCGATATAGAGGCAGGCCTACCCAACATATGATGGGTAAGCTTGAGTATTGGAGGTGGATTATTGATGATGTAGAGGCAGTGACCTGGCGTCCGTACTTGGACTGTGATGACTGGGATGATGATGATATTGAGTTGGGGTTCTTGTTCGATTCGATGTATTTGATCGGGAAGAGCCCCAGGGTCTTGGAACGATTCATGTTTCATCGTGTGTACAGACAGTATGGCATTGTGCAGTGTATGCCACAGGGAGTGGCTCATTACAGACGGTGACAGATAGATGTCAGTGATTGGGGTCCCAGTTTGCGTTATGGGGCACTTGTTGCAGGTTACCGTGCTTTACAGCCATCAGCATGGGATGTCCGACGAGACATTGTTGAGGCGCCTATTACTCCTAAGTACGGAGAGTATCTGGCTCTGCACCCTCCTCCACGTATCACCATTCTGGATGAGCCAGTACTAGCACCAGCGGCAGCACTAGCACCAGCACCAGCAGTACCAGCAGGGGGTGTTCAGGTTGGTCAGTGACGGGGGAGAGAGGAGGATGTAGATGTGGATGTGGATGTGGAGAGCAGCTCGGAGACTGACAGTGATGAGAGTTCTGATAGCAGCGAGGATAGCAGTGATGGTAGCAGTGATGATGATGGCGGAGATGGGAGGAGGCTGAGTGTAGTAGGTACCTCAGAGCCATCTTCTAGTGCGCCTTGTAAGAGGAAAGCTGTTGCTTCTTCGTTGTCAGATCCATCAGAGGTTGCAGGTCTACAGGTGCAAGTTCAGACCTTACAGGGATAGCTAGCACAGGTGCAGGGCTTACTAGCAAAGACACAGGCTCAGATGCAGGCACAGCTAGCCATTGCTCAGACTCAGATTACCTCTCTGATTGGTGAGAGAGATGAGGCTCTACAAGTAGCAGCGACCGCACAGGCTTAGTTGACAAGTGTATGAGCACAGTTGACCACTTCCGAGGCACAGATCACAGCCTTGACTTCCAAGCGAGACATTATTAGACAGACAGCAGAGACAACATAGGCTACTGCAGAGAGATTGTAGAGAGTGGCAGATGGGACATCTGTGGCGGATTACATGTGATAGGCCATGCGGGTAGGTGCTGAGATTGAGTTTTACAGGAGCCACTACCATGAGCTTTGCCCCCCAGAGCAGAGAGTCAGTTATGCCCAGTCTCATTCAGAGAAGACTCGTTCAAGGACAGTGAGCAGAGGTGTGACACAGCCGCTTCCAAGAGGTCTGAGAGATCTTGGGACATCTGGTGGTGGTACGGATACTGGTGCGAGACCTACTCCTTCTGGTGGGAGTACTACTTGATATTATTTGTGTACCCTTTAAGAGACATATACAACCATTTTTGACATGATGTTATTTTTATCCTTTTCAGACTTCATTTTATACTTGACATTTGATGAGATATATATGTGCAGCGGTTCGATTGATCCATGATATGTTCTATATGATTTATGTGATGGATGCATTCATTTTATGATGTTTCTAAATGTGATGGATGCATTTTAGGTTTTATGTTTTATGATGATTTATTTTACTAGCCTGTATGGATGCATTAATGATGATGTGATATGATATTGATGATGTATTTCTTTTCTTAATGAGATGATGAAATGTAAATGAATGATGTATGAATGAAATGTAATGATGTATGATATATGAGATGTAAATGAATGATGTATGGATGAAATGTAATGATATATGATGAAATGTAAATGGTGTATAATGAAAATGTGAAACGAATGATGTAAAAATGATGTATATAAATGAATGGTATATGAATGTGAATGATGTATATAAATGAATGATGTATAGATGAAAATGAATGATGTATATGAATGAAATGTAAATGAATGGTGTATGAATGTGAATGATGTATATAAATGAATATGAATGATGTATAAATTAATATGAATGATGTATATGAATGAAATGTAAATGAATGGTGTATATAAATTTGAATGATGTATATAAATGAATATGAATGATGTATAAATGAATATGAATGATGTAAAAATGGAAATGAATGATGTATAAATGAATATGAATGATGAATGAAATATAAAATGTAATGATGTATAAATGAAAAATGAATGATGTATGGATGAATATGATGTATGAATGAAATGTAAAATGTAATGATGAAAATGTAATGATGTAAACATAATGATGTAAGTAAATGTAAATGAATGAATTTGTAAATAAATGATATATGAATGATATGTAAATGAAATGATGTATGGATGTATGATGTATCTAATGAAATGGAATTGAATGATGTAACATAACGTGCATATGATGTCACGAAATGAGATGTTTATTGTGAATTTTATGATGAGATGAAGAAATGATCTTATATGCATGCCGTTATGAAAATTGCATGTGTCAAGTATACTCAATATTTAATAAGAAAAGATAACATCGTTTGTGAATGATCCATTGTAACTTGTGCCACCAGTACTCTGCAGATGTATTATTATGAATGCAATCTATGTTAACCATGCAAATGCCTATTTTATCAATGCAAACCTAAGTGTCATTTCAATAATCCTTTTATTCTGCTTTGTATCATCACTGAGCTTTATTTTAAAATGTTGAAAGTT
This sequence comes from Sequoia sempervirens, assembly GCA_007258455.2. Lineage (NCBI taxonomy): Eukaryota > Viridiplantae > Streptophyta > Pinopsida > Cupressales > Cupressaceae > Sequoia > Sequoia sempervirens. Next base: position 55,691 of record VDFB02161314.1, on the reverse strand, counting down.
AATACAAGCATCAATGATATGAGATAGACCAATGATGACCTGAGTATTTCTTTCATGATTTTGATATTGCAAGCGAACACAAGCATCATGGTATAAGATAGACCAATGATGACCTAAGCATTTCTTGCGTAAACAAACAAGAATTAATCATTTTCTTAAGTGAATTGGAATGTCATCCATGATACTTGGTAGAGCACTTCCTACGACAATTCACAAAATAATAATGACTAACTCACAAACAAAAACAAAGAAAAGGTATCATTCTTCTTCCTTACTTCTCTAGTTCAATACATCATCGAGTAGCTCCAAAGAAATGATAAGCAAATGATAAAATGAAAAACACAACAATTCAAATTCTACTTAATGTATTTTCAAATCATTATTCAGATTAGAGCATCAGTGTTTGGGATGTGTGTGTTGATGTGTGCATGATATTCCTAGATGTTTGACCAAATGATATAACCTAAAAGACCTATCCTAGGGGTCTCGGGGACTGATCAAAGATTAGTCTTGCCTACGTTATACACACAGAGACCACGTAGTTCGACTGACATAGACTCCACTTTTGACTGATGTAGACTCTATTTTTGTGTTTTTGATTTTATTTTTGATTTTGATTTTCGATGTTTTGGATTTTGATTTTCGATGTTTTTGGATTTTGATTTTGATGTTTTTGGATTTTGATTTTCTGATTTTTTTTGATGATTTTTGATGTTTTTGGATTTTTGATTTTCTGATGTTTTTGGATTTTGATTTTCTGATGTTTTTGGATTTTGATTTTCTGATGTTTTTGGATTTTGATTTTCTGATGTTTTTTGATTTTTGATTTTCTGATGTTTTTGGATTTTGATTTTCTGATGTTTTTGGATTTTGATGTATTGCCACTTGATGTTGTCATGTTCGACTACCTTTCCATGTAAGCTGAAAGTCTATTTGTACCAGATAACACTAGGATGTTGCCCCCAAGCCAAGGTAAAACATGGTATCTCTGCTATGATATGGATAGTGATAATGATTATCCCAAATGATAGATGGAAATGATATGAAAGGAAACAATCATAACAAAACTGTACCTAATAGATAGAGGAGTTTGGTGAAAATCACAAGTAACGCCTATTTGCCAGGTTTTCATCACTTGTTTTTATTGTGTCCTCTTTCCTTTTCTTTTGTATTTTTATTTTTATATATATTTTTTTTATTTTTCTCTCTTTTATATCATCATGACGCCTGTTTGCCAGGTTTTCGTCAAGACAACTTTATTGACCGTGCACTATATATCCTCAAGTGTAGAATCGCCTGAGATGAATGCTATTCATGGGCTCCTCCAACATGTCTCCTTCTGGTGTAGATAGCCGGTATGCTCCTGATCCATAGACTGATATGATGACATAAGGTCCTATCCAGTTAGGTTCAAACTTTCCTCTCTTTTCTCTATCTGCTTGATTTCTAGGGTTTTCCCATAGGACCAAGTCTCCAATCTGGAAGGCTCTAGGCTTAACCCTCTGATTATAGTTCCTAGACATCCTTTATTGATAGGCTGTCAAATGATTGACAGCTTGTAAGCAGTAGAATGGGGAAAACAAGTTAAACAATGCATCTACGCTTCTAAATAGGACATTGCATCTAAAGTTTAATAAATTTAAACTAATTTAAACTAAAAAGCTTTGGTAATCTATCCTATTGCTCTCTAACTCTAAATATTTCTCTAATATACTTAGCTCTCAGATTTGTAAGCTAGCTAAACTATTGAAATGACACTTAGAGAATGAGAAATGAACTAATTCTATTCCTATGTGATTAAATATGCAAATCTATTATAATGGCAGCCATGACTACAAAGGCTAGATGCTTGATGGATGCTGGATGAATGCTTGAATGCTTGATTGCTTGGATACTTGGATGCTTGAAAAACCTGCAAAGTAAGATTGCACAAGTTGGGATCCATTTCCTGTAGCCAAAGAGCTGTATTTATAGCTTTCACGGCAACACATTTGCATAGGGATACAGGACAAGAGGCTGAGATTCAATTTGGAGAATTGAAGGGCATGGGATGAGAAGATGGAGCTGATCATGGAGGATTGTTCCTCCCCATGAAAACACCAGGCAAGATGAGAGGGAGGATTGATGGAAGAAGATTGAGAGGACTTCCTACAAGTTTATCCCCGAAGCTCTTCCCGTGAATGGAAGTTGCATTAATTATATTTTAAAAATCTAATTTTGTTGGTGAGTGAATAGTGTAAAGATTTATGCATAAATTTATATAAATTAAATTTATTTAAATTTAGCAAATAGAGGAATAATTAATTTAATAAATCAAACTATAGGGTTTGTTTATTAAAATAAAAGAAAAAAAATGATAATTAAATAAAAGATTTAAAATATCTTTATTTAATTAAGAAGAAATGTGATGAGGTAATTAAATAACACAAATTTTTGAAGCTGTGTATTTAATTTAAGATAGAATTAATAGATAAAGTATAGAAGAAATATTAATGATAATAATTAAATAAAAGAAAGTATTTAATTTTGTTTATTTAATTAAGAGAGGAATAATATGATGAAAATGATAATAATTAAATAAAACAAAGTTTTTAATTTTGTTTATTTAATTAAAAAAAGAAAATAGAAGAATTAATAAATGAACTTAATATAAATAAATATTTCTATTTATTTACTAAGTAGAAGAATTTAAGATTAATTAATCAAATAAATCGTATTCAATCAATTAAATTCTCCAGACCAATTTTAGATGTCTACAAAACCAAAATAGAGAAAGAATGTAATGAAGCATGAAATAATGGGGTAATTACCTTTCCATGATGATTGATCTTGAATTTCTACAAAAAAAATGAAGAATCTACCCCTGAATGTCTAAAGATTGCTATATTAATGACTTGAGATGATGAAACTCTAACTTGTTTGACTTGAGATGGAAGAATGGTGGATGAATAATGAAGAATGGTTTGTAAATGAGTTAAGGGGTGTAAAATATGATTTAGAGACTTGGTTTTGTAGGAAATTCACCCTATTAGCCAGTAAATTGGATCCCTAAAGCTGACATGAAATAATAATAAACTTAAATCCCAAAATTTCTTGCTCAAAACTAGAATTTGACCCAAATGGGACACATTTTCCACCTTTGGTGAATCAGCTCCACCTGACAGGGACTCATTCGCCATAGGTAGTGAATTATTTCTAGTGGGGTCTATTTTCTAGCAAGATTCTTAGGAGATGAGAAAATAAGGTTTATATGATGTCTATGTCAGGTATTTCATCAAATTATGCCTCGAGATGAAAAAAAGGGTTAATAGGCACCTATTAGTGATTATGAAAAGGTCAATTAGGGCTTGGGACACAAAATTCAATGTGAAAGTGTGATTAAATACCCTTGACAACACTGAACTAAGGTCCACATAGCCTAGGAAGGCACAAGAACCAATGTGAATGTGCAAGAGACATTACAACACTAGTTTAGCACTAAGTTTATTTTAAAAACCTTCTAGATTGATATGATAATGTTATTAAACACATTTTATAATGTTGAATTAGGGGAAAATGTGTTCATTAAGTCTAAAAATGTGTGAAAGTCCTTTACAACACTTTTACAAGACATTAAGTGCATTTGAAAGTGTGTGAGACCTAGTGTGGATGTGAAAAAAACCTCACATCACTGAATCAAGGCCTCATTAAGTCCATTTTATGATCAATTATTCCTGAAATCAAGCAATTTACCTTCTTTCTACACTACATTTAGCCACCAATTTAGTGAGAGGACGAACTTGTTTCAAACTCACACTAAAGTAGACTTTCAAGAGAGATTCCAGTGTATAGATGAAAGTGACAAAGAATGGCAAAGATCAAGAAGGTAGTGAAGCCTCCAGGATCTAAGATCCTAAGTCAAACCATGAAGATACATAATCATGCAATGGAAAGAAAGGAAAAAAGGGTGGAATAGATGCACTCACTCTGGGGACACAAAACATAAGGTCGTCCGTGGTGTGAGAATTCCACAACATACTCACTTTGGGACCATGAAACTTCTAATTGTCTGCAGGGTGAGAAATCCCTAAAAGGTGAGACACATAGGGCTGATATGTGATCACAAACACACATGTGGCTATGGGGATTGTCGTGCCTTAGAATGGGCTTCCTGCTCAACCATATCAAAGTTATACCTCTTGATAACTTTAATAAGGTGCCACAATGAAAAATGATTTTTGACCCCTATGAGGCAAGAAAAACTTTGTATGCTTGGCACTTATAGACATTGTTAATGTAGGAGAGTGCAAGGATTGTTCAAAGGTATTTTGCTTAGTCTGTGCAAGGTCTCATCTTAGGGAACATTGTGCTTAACTTTTCCAAGAGAGGATGTGTCAAAAAAAGTATCATGATCTTGGAGGGAATCAAGCCTAATGACTCTACCAAGAAAGAAGAAATTGCATAATGAAATGTGAGTGGTGATGTATTCCCCCACGTTAAAGTAGATGGGAGCACCAATACTATGAGCAATTGCTTTAAAGTAGAAGAACAGGACATGAGATCTTACTAAGAAAGCCCTATGCTAGGTCATGTTTTTGAGAAGCTAAGTCATGAAAAAGGGTAGTATGTCACATACAAGTCAACTTAAGGCATGTCATCCACATCTCAAGCTTGCTCTTATATGTTCATGAAAATTTAATGACTAGCCAAAGGAGGCAACAAAAAGTGACATATGAGGACAAGGCTACATAATCCCTTGCCCCCACTTAGTGTAGGATAAGGGTGAGTCGAAATGATTGATGAAATGCAAGCTAGAATGAAAATTGGTATCAATTAGAGGAAGTAGGTTCCCTGACAGAGCTATGCATACCAAATACCTAATTTTTTTTGGTTTTACAGCTCAAAGCCTAGCATTCATTAGTAGTATGACCATGAACTCTATGATAGGCACATAATGAAGTCTTGTAATAGCATTTATTTTGAGTTTGGGGAGGAAGGGTTATCAAGTCATCTTAAAGGAGTCTCAACAAGATACACTCTTGATCAATGGTAGAAGGTGGTCTTGTAGTTAATGAAAAAGATACATTTTGCTTAGTATTAGTTGTCACACCTACGCAAGACCCTTTAGATTGCAATATTTTGGTCTCACTCTTATAGGAGGAGAGAAAATCTATCAAATGCAAATTATTGGTGTCTTGTGAGATGACATTGACATTAAGTGAAGAGTTCATTGTTTGTTTCCTATTGTGTAAAGGATCATGTTCAATACCACTAGTGTTTAGGATTTTAGGATGGATGATTGTTAAGGATGATTTAGGAGCATGTTATGTGAGATTGTTGATGTTGAGTGAAGGCTTGGGGATATCTATCAAAGAAAAATAACCAAGACCGTGAGTTTTTTATTGTGTGATAGGTTCTATAGGGTTGCAGATACCTTATTCATGATCACCACATCCTTTTCCATTATATCCAAGTTCTTTCATAAGCTCATAACCACGTCCATAAAGTTTCTTCATTGCTTTTGAAGTCAGTGTTTGTTCGTGATTAAATTCTTCAATGTTTGTTGTGTAAGTTGCTTTGTTGGCTAAAGTGGTTGAGGTGGATTCTTTCGAAAGGTCATCTGAGTCATGTTCGAAATCCAAAGAAGCTCAATCATCTTTTTATAGTTCCATGACTGGTTCAATATGTTTTTGTTTGTCATTTTGTTGAATGGTTCTCACTTGTGTAGGTGATGTTGATGGGTTTAAGGAATTTGCTTTTTTTTTTCTCAAGTTGTAAGGCACTACCAAGTTTAGGATCAGTGTTAAGTGTGTGGACTATGTTGTTGTAGATGTATTTCATTTTGTGATGAAGAGTGGAAGGCACACCATTCATTGCATGAATCCACTATCTACCTAAGATTAGATTACATGAAAGTTCATAAGGTAGAACATGGATTGGTGTATTCAAGGTGGCCACTCCAATAGTAAGAGGTATAATGATCACCCCTAGCAGTTTCTTTTGACATTGTCAAACCCCTTAATAGAGAAAGAATCAAGTTGAATGGTTGATTGATCAATGCCAAGCCCATCCAGAAGGTTCACATTACACAAATTAAGAGTAGAACCAATATCTACAAGCGTTATTCCCTTTTGTTTTGTATTGTGCTAAGATCATGAAAGCTTCATTTTTTTTTTGCACATCCAAAGAGGGGAGTTCACTCTAGTGGAAAACAATGTTAGCATTTAGTCCTTGAATCATGGCTAATGTATCAATTGGTGGAAAATTAAAAGGGACGGGAACTTCTTGTAAGGCTATTTGGATAATGTTGTGATAGTGAGGGGAGGCTTGAATAAGGTCCCACAATGATATCTTAGTAGGAGTATTCTTAAGTTGCTCAACAAGATCATAACTCCTTGTGACCTATCAAGAAAGGGTTATGTGGGATAGGATTAGGAAATCATAGTGGTGTCAGGGTTGATTGTTGTGGTTGTGGATTGTTTTGAGTGTTGTACATATAAGCAACAAAATTATAAGTTAGTTGTTGGAAAAAAATATTTTGAGGGGGGTAAAGGATAAGTTTGGGTTTATTTTGAGTTTGTTGTTTGTCTGAAGGTGGGTAGAGAATTAGAGGGTTGTTAGGATGTCCCACAGGGTATGTATGAAGTCCATTGATCAAGGGGGTCTAATGGACACTTACACATTCATAACCTCAATGGTTTTGGTTTGATGTATCTCTAGTAAAGGGAAATCTAGAAACACCTTTTTATTGAAGGAAGACACATTATTTCCAATATTGGCATGGTGTGATGGTTTATTGGTGGCATTGTTGTTCTTGCCACCATGGTTCAAACCCTGTTGGGGTGGTATTGTTGATTGGTTGTATTCTGGTTCATAGCTCTGGTCAAAAGCGTTTACCCCTTGAATAAAAAAGGAAGACACATTATTATTGTTATTTTCTAGCACCATGATATTTTCCCTAGAAGGAGAGTGTTTAGGAGAATAACAATCCACATGTTCTTGAAAAGTAAGGATTTGTTCTCCCAAAATGACTTCATCATGAATAGGGGAATGATAAATGGTGGAATTATTAGGAGGGGGATGAGTAGGAAAAGGTGTTAGTTGAGTGTCCATTATCTTTAAGGTCTCATTCTCTTGTGCCATGTGATCTACCCTAAGAGGAGAGCTTGTAATATATTCATCCAAGGTTGAAGTTTGTAAAGTAGCTTCATCAAAAGTTGGGGAGGCATCAAGAGAAGGACCACTATGGTTGTCAAATAGATTATCCAAAATGGGAGGAGCATTACGGAATGGAGGGTCACTTGACTATCATGACTCTTAATAGGTATATCTTCTAACACCAACTTATCCTTGTAGAATCGAGGAATGATTTTTGGAAAAGAATAATGTTGATTGTTATGGTTATGGAGATTAGGTAAGGTGATATTTAGGAATGTTTCTATGATTTCATCCTTTTTTTTTTCTAATGTCTTCCAAAGGCTAAAGAGGAGAGGGACAATCAAGACCCTCAATTCTTGTAGCTCCTTTCACCAAAGTACCTTCATCACTAATAGGAGGGTATTGGGAGAAGAAAAAGTATGAGTGTTATGATTATCTACACTTGCATCCTCTTGTGTTATGATATTCTTGCAAATCCAATAGGTACTAAGAGGGTATGCAATATGCTTATCAAATGTTTTACTTTGTTGTGCTAGATGATGTCCATGAAAAAAATAGAATCATACAAGTCACATGATATTGTAGAAACATGGAATGCTTGAAGAGAACACATACTAACATAAGAAAATAAAATGTAATGCAATGTCTTAAAGTTTAAATGCAAATTTCATATGTGAAATAAGGTAATTTTTGGATGCATTATGTGACAACCTAAAAAATGAAATGTGGAAAGTGAAAAAGTGAAATAGAGGAATGCATCAAATGAGCTATTTTAAGTTAGATATAGTGAAATGCATGTTACAAAAACTCAAATAACTAATACAGGTAGATAAGGGCACCATACAAAAGCTTAAAAATAGAGTTTTTAGCTCTATAAAGGGTGGTTTCAGGGGTGAAAAGGGACTGATTTTCCCAAGGTGGCGAATGAGTCCCAGTATGGAATTTTTTCAGAATTTTTTAAAAAAATTGATTGATTTTTGTTCTTTCTGAGTGTTATGATGCAGACCTAAGTTTAAAATTTATAATTTCAAAAAATTGAAATGAATTTAGATGTGAAAAATGCAACATAAATGAACTTTTTATGAATGCAAAATTTGAAACCTAGCATTCCAATTAACTAATGCAAACTGTAATGCAAAGTTAATGCAAAGCTAAATCTATGATGTAGGACTCCAAAGCAAAAAATAGAAGTATTTGAAAAGAAGGTTCACCAAAATGAACCATAGATTTTATGGTGGTAAAATGTTATGTCTCTTTTGCTCAATGAGGGTCTTTCACCTAATGGAAAGAGATAGATCCCACACCCAAAATCTAGGTGGTTCACTCAAAATAAGGAATGTATGGTGAAGTTAAGACTAAATGAAATGATCTAAATACAACTAGATGATGAAATTGATTGATTAAGTATGCAAAACCTAAGAAATGTAACTTGTTTGAAAACACATTGTGTAATGCAAAAACACCTAGAAATGCAAACAAAACTGCATGGAAATGGATGAGACTGAAAGTGTGGACCTGGAATATGGATGGGGATTAGAAATGGCTTCCAGAATGCTATTGATGCTAACTTTCAAGCCTGGTGGAACTCATTCGCCATTCTCGATGAATCAATCCTAGTTTTGTAAAATTGTTCTAGACCCTGTCTTGGACAAAAGGGTATCTAAAAATGTAGAAAACCAAAAATTGATCTAGTAGTGGGAGTCATTCACCACCCATGGTGAATTATTCCACTTTTGAATTTATGAATATTTAAAGGTGGAATTCAGAGCTTTCAGTCTGCACTTTCTACTTCTTAAGGTGTCTGGTTCTAAGACTATCAGATTTGGGCCTAAAAGTCACTTTTTGTTGATATTTTGACTTGGAAAATGAAGAGTATACTTAAACAACTTTACAACATGATTCTTAATGATTTCCAAGCTTCCAAGATGCCTAAATTTGCAAAGACACAAGATAAGAGATAGAAAGGGTGAATGTTAGGGCATGGGGGTTTGCCTTGGTCAAACCCCTTTTAGGTAATTAAACCAAAATAGAGAAAGAATGTAATGAAGTATGCAACAATGGGGTAATTAACTTTCCAAGATTATTGATCTTGAATTTCTACAAAAAAACATGAAGAATTTTTGCTTGAATGTCTGAAGATTGCTATCTTAATGATTTGAGATGATGAAACCCTAACTTGGTTGACTTGAGATGGAAGAATGATGGATGAATAATGAAGAATGATTTGTGAATGAGTTAAGGGATGTAAATTAGGGTTTAGAGACTTGGTTTTATAGGAAATTCACCTTATTAGCCTATAAATTGGATCCCTAAGGTTGACATGAAATAATAATAAACTTAAATCACAAAATTTCCTGCTCATAAATCTAATTTGACCCAAATGGGAGTCATTTTCCACCTTGAGTGAATCAGTCCCACCTGGAAAGGACTCATTCACCATAGGTGGTGAATTAGTCCCAGTGGGGTCTATTTGCTAGTTGGATTCTTCAGAGATAAGAAAATAAGGTTTATATGATGTTTATGTCAAGTATTTCATCAAATTATGCCTCAGGATGCACAATATGGGGTAATAGGGGCCTATTAGTGATGATTTATAGGTAAATTAGGGCCTAGGACACACAATTCAATATGAAAGTGTGATTAAATACCCTTTACAACACTAAAATGAGGTTCACATAGCCTAGGAAGGCAGAAGAACCAATGTGAATATGCTACACACATTACAACACTAGATTAACAATAAGTTTATTTTAAAAACCTTCTAGATTGATGTGATAGTGTTATTAAACACATTTTATAATGTTGAATTAGGGGAAAATGGGTTCATTATGTCTATAAAAGAATGAAAGTCCTTTACAACACTTTACAACACCTTTACAAGACATCGTTAAATGCATTTGAAAGGGTCCAAGATCTAGTTTGGATGTGAAAAACACCTCTCAACATTGAATCAAGGCCTCATTAAGTCCATTTTATCATCAATTAATCCCAAAATCAAGCAAGTTGCCTTTTTTCTATGGTACAAGTCCAAAATAAGGATCTAGACCACTTTTCCCACTTAATCATTTGTATCTAATTGTATATGAAACTCCAATTCAAATTAATGGTTTGTAGCAATTAGTTTTTCTCGATAATTAATTTGATTTATGTTGCCAAAAAATCCTAATTTCTAGTCATTTTTACATATTTTCCTTTTGTTTCTCTTTGAATGCCAATTCTCACTAGATGTCTCTACTAGCTCAAAGTTTCTTATAGGTTAATTGGAGTTACAAACATGTTATTCCTACTAATTCCTAGCTCCACTATATTCAAATAGAAGAGAACGAGAGTTTTGGTATCTTTGATTCCCTTACCCAAATGTGTTTACCTCATTTCTAAGAAGATTGAATCCATTCTCTACATGGTAAATCATAATTGATACTTCTTGCTGAGCACCATATTTCACTATATTTACCCATGATTACTAGAATATAATAAATTAGTAACAAATAATCCTTCTTGCATCATTCTTCAAAACTAAGGATTCAAACCTCCTAAATACCATATGCAAAGCTAAGCAATGTGCATCTCCATAAGCCATTTATCATAATAAATATCTTTGTCAATTGTCATGGTCTCTACTTTTCTAATTTATAATTTTGGTTGAAACAACTCATCTAGATTGATGTCCACTCTCATGCACTAACACCTTGGTTGCATTGAGCACGTCTTTTTTACAGAGGAATTTATATATTCATTGATTTATGGGGTCTTGTTAGCTTCTCTTACAATTCATGACTTCAACTCAAATATAAGTTTTATCCTCAATCATTTAATCTCCATTCCATCTAAGAACTTCAATAAATTATTTCACTTTTCTAACTAATCAAACTCTCTCCAACCCATCATCTTAACTTTCTTAAAGACTAGAAGCGGCTTGGTAGCTCTCCTTATATTATTTCCTAGTTAAACACATTTAGCACTCTCTCCTACTTCCTCTTCTCCTTAACCCCTAACTCAATGTCACTATCCTTTGTTTAAATATTTGAAGACCTAAGGCTAATGCTCTCTCTCAATTGACTACATGAAAAAAACCTTTATTTTAAACAATCAGCTTCAATTCATCCCACTACACTCTCTTGTCCCTTTTCCACATGTGTGAGACATTCAAAAACATTATTTTTTCTTTATCCTTAACCTTATCTCTCTAAGTTTTCCTATCCTCTTCCATCCCTACTATAGTTGTATGCAAATGGTCCTAGAAATTCGCTCTTCTTAATCTCCTAATTTCACATAATGTGGCCTTTGATTCTTGCCAACAATTATTCAACAAAATTATTTGAAAATTATGCTGCCTTGCCTTATTTGTTGATACCTATTACCCCTTAAAAATGGAATTAGAAATGCTCGTTGCCATATTTTCTCTTCAAGTAGCAAACCTTCGCGTACTGTGAAGAAAAACGCGACTCTGAAAAACTCAGTGTGCAAAACACAAACATTCAAGCTTAAGTATAGTCTCTTGAATATAAACAAGGTATACATAATACTGACATGTATGCCCTTGTTAAAATTACAAAGATACTCTCTATTCTCCGTAAAAGTTTCCATCCCCCCATGATAAGGGATTACTCAACTGGGCCAACCACTGCAATATCAAGAATATACAAGCCACAGTCAATAGGTTGGTTGGTTGTGAGGGTCTTTTCATAGACTGCTCAATTCTTGAAGGCTTCAAATCATGATTTCAAGGATTGATTTTACGTTTGGCCCACAATTTTGCCTCCCTATGTTTAATGACTATTTATTTTTGCTTTATCTATAAAAGTTGCAACTGTGCCATGTACATTGCACATTTTCTTTATCTGTATAATTCAGCTTTAATAAAAGTTAAAACCAGACAAAAAAGGGGTCCATAAATTTTAGGAAGTAGATAGATCTAGATAAGATTTCGTCAACTTCAACTTTATGTGATAATCAGGGTAGGGACAAAGAAAAAAATTCATTCAAAGAATTGTTCTCCTTTTTCTAAGCGGCCGGCAACATTGAAATTAGCATTCCAATTCTACCCATGTTTGCTTGACTTGAATTTCATTCAGAGCTGAATTCTCTTCTTTTACGGCAATATTCCTTTCTTTGTCCGTTCAGCATCGAAGTAGATCTTTTGAAATTGACGCCATTTTACAACTTTTTTAAACATTAAAATTGTTATTTTCTACTCTTCACTTCGTTCAATAGATAAAACGTTATTTAGTTCCAAGGAACACCAAGATAATCAAACTACAGCCGAAGAAGATCACTTTGAAGGCTATTTTTAATATTAAATTAAAAAATATATACTATTTATTATTTTTGAATGTGTAGATAAAGAGTTAATTTTTTATTGATTGTTTGACAATTAAATTGTTTTATATTTAGGTAGAGTAGAATTTAAAATTCAGTAGACACCAACAAATTTATTGAAAATTCAAAATATATTATTAAAAATATCAAGAATATCAAAGTATATAGTGTCTTTAGTCTCCATTTAATTATCATAGTGGACATGGGATAGGTTCTCAATTTATATACCATGAGCCCATTTTTCCAATCAAGGAAATCTCTCCTCATCAACAAAAGATAGAACTAATTTGCAGTTTTAAAACATATAACTGTCAATTAAATAAAAAAACTAAATGTAATTTATATAAATAATATATAGACATACAACAAAACTAAAGGGCATTCTTTCTTATTTTTAATGATGTCATGGAAAGCTAAACAATTGAATGCACCATGAAGGACAATACATAAAAGTTAATTCCTTCATGTAAGAGTAGTAGACGGCGTCCAATTTAATAGGTGGCTATATCTCTAATGAAGGATTTTTCAAATTGAGAGTTGAAATGTTAAATTAGTAACAATTTAGAATATATCACCTTGCATTATCAATGTTTTAGTGGTCAAAGAAATATTTAGGTATGCTCTAAGCATTAAGTGATCTAGGATATCAAAATGTTTTTTCTTTTGCATTAAATACAATAAAGATTAATTATATATCATATTTGCATTAAAATAAATTAAATACATATGATCTTGGAAATGTGAAATATAAGCTATGTAAGTAAAAGAGAGAAGGAGAACGATTTTATTTCCTTGGAATGTTATGGGATAAAGTTGATACAAGAATAAGTGGTCAAGAAGAATAAATGAGCAAACCTATAAAATGTAGAGCCTTTAAGATTTTTTCTCAACTAATTATAGGACCTTAGCTGCTCATGCAAATACCTATGATAGTCCTACAGGATCATACAAACACCTATACTAACCATGGGAACTCATGTAGACACTTATTTTGGGTTTAAATGGTAGACCTTTTGAAGATTACTATAGGGTAAGATCTCACCTCTTAGGGTGTTAGAGCTTGGAAAAAATGTAGTGATGCACTAAAGAGTATAGAAATATATAAGGATACCATATACCTTCATTTACTATACTCTTGATATTTTCTCTAAATAATCTCTTGCCTCTATTCTCTTCAAATCCACATATAAAATATTGTAAGTGTAGCATCATAAATTATCAACCTTGACAATTTCACACTAGGTTTAGCTCCCCCTATATGTTTGAACCCAATTATACATTTAATTTTCTCATTTTATAATTGTATACGTCTAAAAAAGGTCATGATTAAGCTTGTTAATTAATTAAATATGAATTATTTAATTAATTCTCCTAAGGTCATCTACATATAAATAAATTTAATTATTTATTTATATTGTTCATTTTCTAATTCTTCTACCTTAATTAAATAAATAATTTTATTTAATTATTGACATTTCCCACATTCCTCTTAATTAAATTAAATAAATATGATTATTTATTTTAATTATCATATCATTCTAAAGTTTGAATATTTGAATATTTAAATAATGGAATATTCTCTTCATCTCATAATTAAATTAAATATTAAATATTTAATTTAATATTTTCCTCACTCTAATTTCATTTCTAAAACATAATTAAATATGATTTATTTAATTGTGTGAGTTTCTATATCCATCTTCACTTCTAAATTAAATAAATTTATTTTATTTTATTCTAACTCATTCAAAACTCACTCCAAAATGGCAATTTCCCTTTGGATCTCAATGACGAAAACTGAAGGAAAAGGGAAACCTTTTATCTCCCTCTCCACTTTCGAAAATCTTCCACCGTTCATTTGAACGAGCTTAATCTGGGCCGTTAATCAAATCAGCCAATCGAATCCATTCTAAAACTCTATAAATACCAATACAAATCCAAGCTTTGGTTACCTATGCATACATATGAAAACACATGAACATACATGCAATCAGCTTATGCAATAACAACCTTTTAGCATCACAACAATACTTTCATCTTAGCATAGTCTTGCATTTAGCATAGTGTGCATTTTTAAAATCTCGTTCTTTAGCTGTTCATTTTGTTGAGCTTGATCTGCTGATCTGAAAGCCATTGGAAAAAACAAAATGCTAGAGTTAGAGAGAGATAAGATGATTTCGAGGAAGCTACAGTCATAGTTTGCTTATTCTGTTTTCTTTTTTAGTTTTCCTGATTTAATGTCTTATTGATATGTGTTTGAATTTAATTTAGATTGATACATTTTTTACACACACATAAAATGGCACCCACCATGGGGCACAAACCCATGAATTTAACATTCTCTGCAATTTTTTTTGATAGTTTCCGCATGCTGGAGTCAACTTTCAAAAAAAAATTGGCGTTTAAGCGCATTCGACATTTTCTGCTGTGCATACAGGGTTTTTGACTCTTTTGTTTTGCAAGATTCTAGAGCGCATATAGTAACTGTTTAGGCACATATAGTAACTATTTAGGTGCATATAGTAACTTTTTAGGTGCATATAGTAACTGTTTAGGCACATATAGTAACTGTTTCGGCACATATAGTAACTGTTTTAGCGCATATAGAATCTTTCCTTTGGCACATATAGTAACTATTTTAAGAGCATATTAATCTTTCTTGCAGCACATATACCTTCTGTTTCGATGCATATACTGTCTGTTCTGGTGCATATAGCTTCTATTTCGATGCATATGGATTGTAACAAAAATACAGAATTCTGAGTCTGACGCCTTCCGCAGACAGAATTTTGTTTCTTTTTTTGGATTTTAAAATGAAGCAATCCTAGGATAGACACATCTAGATAAAATGAAGCAATCTAGGATAGTCACCACACAATGATCTGGCAATTACAATTGAATAACTTGTTTTTGTGAAGCAATATCTTCACTTAGATTAGATCATTGTGATTTGGGTTTTAAAATGAACATTTATTTGCTTTGTTTGTGGCAATAGGTCTATGCTCTCCCCTTAATTGGGTGATCAAAATACCAGAATTTCCTTTTCAACTTCATGAATTCTTACTACTTTAATTACATCCTTTAGAGAGCCTGCCATAGTGGGAAAAAGTACTCACCCTACGGGAATGACTCAAGTGGGTTCAAGCCAAAGCCAGGCTATTCCGCCTCACTATAAAATTTAAAGCAAATATAGGGAAACCCTCTTTTTCTGGTAGTGTGCAAGATAACCATCCCCAAAACCTTTGTTCTAAAGGTTGGGAGGTCTCCTGAGGGATTTTATTATTACCACACCGAACGGAAATCCTTATTACGAACCTAGTGTAGTGGCCAGCCGAAGTTAGTTTTTGAACATTCTAATAATCACAATGCAAGGGGAGGAAAGAATCTGCCCCCAAGACACTCACCATATAACTACTAAGGACTATTTTCTCAGGGGATTCAGTATCCACTTCCGTAACTCTGAGTATGTGCCTAGAAAAGACAAAAACACGGGCGCCCCTTTGGGGGTGACACGGCTGTGTGAGTTGACACAGTTCTAAGATGTGGGCTATTGATTACTAGAATGACCTACTTGAGCATTAAGAGTGAGTCTGTCTGAATTGTCTTTCATGTGCAAAACCTGTGAAAACATTTGTTGAAAACATTTTCTTGATCAAACACTTCATGTTAGTATAGGGCCTTAAAAACAACTATTCTTCAAAATGTTTGTTGTTTCTTCCATCACATTAATTCATATAAAAAGATCATCCAAGATGAATATGAAGAACAACAACTGAAATCACTCAAAATTTATTCATACCTTTGGGCCAATAACATTTTCAATACTTTTCCCATGCTCAGATATTGGAAATCAACAAAATTTCCCAAGAAATCAGTTTCCAAAAGGATCAAAAAACCTAAGAAAACATTGTAAAAGAGAAAATTCTTATACAAAATTTGACACGTTTTGCTTCATTACCGAGGATTTCTTCATAGATACCAAGACTTTTTTAGAGGATTCACTAATGAGTATGCTGTAGATCCCTTAGATTCTCGAGCTTATTATCAGAGATTAGCTTTATCACAATGGCATAATCATAATCAACCTCTTCAATTTGACAACATACCACAACCTTCTATAGAATATCCTTCACATCCCAATCAAATCCTTTAGTGATTTTGGAACTTTTCTTCAAAAAAAAAGATCAAAACTTTAATAGTGCATCTCTTAAACAAATTTCTAATTATTGATTCAACTTCCCCAACAGGATTCTAACATCCTTCATCAATGGGAGCCACAATAAAAAATTAGGAACATCTTAGATCATATCATAAGATTCCACATCTTATTAGATCAAGATATCATCATCATTGCACTTGTCAAAACTAGGATCTAATTTTAGAGGAATTTTTCAAAATCATATGCCTATCTTCACAAGATCCCAATTCAATAAATTGAAGGATGAAATTCAACAAGAAGGTCATACTCAAAAAGTTCAAGAAGAGGGTGAAAGAAGCAATCCTCTTTACATTATGAATCGTAATCCACTTTTTGACAAAGATATGGATAACAGAGAAGAAAATCCATTCCACCACTACAAAGACATGAACAAAACACATATAGATAGTGATGAGGAACAAGATGAGAAATGTCTTAGAGAGGCTAAACAAGATCCAAAATTTCACAAAGCCATTGAAAAAATCTTGTAGTGAGATAAGGAAAAATATTTTCGCTATCTAGCCAAACAAGGGGCTAAATTGCCTCATGACTTTAATACTGAAAACTTGAAAAACAAACCTGAAGAGACACCCCTATTTGATCTTAGTGCTTTGACTCAACAAATCAAGGAACTTCAAGGACAAGTTAAAGAATTAAAATGGGGAACAACCACAAAGAAATATACTCTAGAGGACATTTGTCCTTATCCTTTTGATCAAAGTCTTAACATGATTCCTTTTCCCAAGCATTGTGAAATGCCAAAATTTGATTGCTATAATGGGAAATCGGATCCAATCGATCATGTTAGAGACTTCTGAAACATGACATTAGAATTTGCTCACGAAGACACTTACTTGATGCAATTGTTTCCTAGGAACCTTGGAGTTCAATCTATGGAATGGCTATCTAAGATTACACCTCCCGTCAGGACCTTTGAAGAATTAATCAACTTATTCATATCACAATATGCCTACAACATACAACACCAGATCACCATAATAGCTCTTTTCAAAGTTGCACAAAAACCAGGAAAATCTTTCATTACGTTTCTTCAAAGATGGAGAAGAATGTTCGCCAGATATCCATGTCCTGTTCCTAAAATGGAAAAGATGGTTACCTTCATTAATAGTTTAAATTCAGAAACGAGCTATCATTTGAACTTACATTGTCCTTCTTCTTTTGATAAAATGATTGAAGATTCCATAACCATTGAAAATGATTTGGTCAAAAGAGGAATAATTAAACATGACAAAGACAATCCTAGCTCATCCAACCATCACAATAATCAGGACAAGTCCAAATTCTAGACTCACAACAAAAATATGGTGAATGATGGTGTTGTTGATGCAAATCATGCCTCAACCAAGCTATTTGTCCTCAATACTCCAAAAATTTGCAACGACAATGTCAACTCGATTGCAAATCACGGAAATAATCCTCCTCCTCTGAGGAATAATATAAATCAACACTCTACTCCCAATCAAGGGACTTCCAATAACCAAGGTTACCGAGGAACCAATAACAATCACAATTCCTTAGGGAACACCTCAAATAGAAATCAACAAAGATTTTCATTCTTCTCCAATAGAAGAACTTTCACTTCATTGGGTCAATCTTTAGAATCTGCATTCAAAGAGTTGATGGCCAAAAATGTCATTACTTTGCTGCGTCAACAAAACTATGAACCCAGTGTAAAGCCTCCATCATGGAATGAGGCATACTATTGTGATTATCATCGGTGCAAAGGTCATCACACAAATAACTTCCAAGCCTTGAAGAATTCCATTCAAGACTTAATCGACAATGACATCATTACAATAGAAGGACATCAACAATCCAACATAGACCACCAAGCATTTTGTAACCCTTTGCCCAACTATCAAAAGGGTGAGTCTTTTGAAAAAAATGTGAATCATATCAATGATGATCATATAATCAATCATCTCTACACAGATGATGAGTGGGTAAATGTCATTAAAGTCAACAAGGTGGAATATAGAGAAGTCAACACAACAACAAGAGCACAACCTAAAGTTGTCTTAAAGGGAGCCTCTTCAAAATCCACTAAACCTCCACCTCAACATCAATATGATTTGGTCAATCAACTTCAGAAAATTCCTGCTCAAATTTCTATTCTAGAACTATTGAAGATTTCCCCAGCCCCTAAGGAAATTCTCGAAAAAGCCCTCATTGAAATGAATGTATCTACTGATTTGGATGTGAACCAATTTCAAGCCATGGTAGGACACTTGTCCTCACCCACTTGCCTTTCATTCTCTGAAAAGGATGATGTTTCCATAACTCATCCCCATAATTCATCATTGTACTTAGAAGTCATGGTTCACAAGTTTTGTGTCAAATGAGTTCTAATAGATGGAGGTGCTAGTTTAAATATATGTACCATGAAGTTGGTTAAAGCTTTAGGATTTTCTGAAGAATCCATTGGTTTAAGAAGAAAGATTACCATAAAGCTTATGAAGATGAAGAATGAGCATCCAAAGGTCTAATCATTCTTCCAATCAGAGTGGGCCGTATTATCAAGAATACTTTATGTAAAGTACTGGACTGTGATCTTGAATATAACATCTTGTTGGGT
>VDFB02161314.1:0-36341 GCA_007258455.2 Sequoia sempervirens | reverse complement strand
ATTTTTAGAAACTAGACTCCATTCCAAAAATTTAAAAAATAAAAATAAAACTAAAAATCTATTACTTTCAAAAAAATTTAGGGGGAGCATGGCCAAAATTCTTCTTTTTAGGAAGTTCCCACTTAGAAAATTAATAAAAAATCAAATATTCATTAAAAAATTATCAGAAAAAATCCAGTCCTTACTACATACTATTATCTAACATCTAACTAGAGCGATTTTAAAAATACTACAAAAAAGTCCACCGTGCTCGGGTCACACAAGAGTTGCTATGTTATGTTTTTCTGACAAAAACAACAACAATTTGTGTGTGTCCCTCTTTTGAACCCCTTAATCTCAACCATTTTCAAATAAATTAGTAGTTTAGAAAGTAACTTTATAATCTTCATGTCCCTGAGCTTTTATTCCATTTAAATTTTTGAGTGTAGCTATCCTTAATTTCATGTCCAAGGTCAATATTTCTTGATTTCAGAAAAAAAAAAGTGGCCACTTAAGCCCCTTTTTTGGGAACCATCTTGGTGCACTTACCCAGATATGGAAATGAAGTGTAGAAGGAAGAGTAGAGATTGGAGTATAGATTCAAGCCTTAACCCTCCAAAAAAGTTGAGTGGGAATGATATGCCACTTGTGGCTTATGAGTCTCAATATGGGGATTTTTCCAAATTTTATGAGATATAGATCATACACTGACAGATTCCAGTTTTGGCACAAAAACTCTAGTTTGGGACTAAATCTCCTAGATTGGCGTATGAGTCCCAATGGGAACCAAACAATAGGTTTTAAGGGTTTTGGAGCTTTTTTTGACCTCATCCATCTTCCAGGTGCACCTCTATTTATTCTCAGTTTGTTATTTTGCATTTCAATTTAATTTCTTAGGTCATTTAGTTAGGTTTTGCATAGTACTTTGCATGTTACATCCATTTCTTATCTTTCCAAGCCCTAGCTTGGTGGTGAACATTCTTATCATCTTTAATCACACCCTAGGACATCCAGGCTATTGTAGATTTTTCCTTCATTCCATCCTTGGATTGAGATCTCTAAGGTTTCCTTGAATGAGAGGTATAGAAAATTTTTTGTTCTATGTCCTAAACCATAGCCAACAATAATTGTCTATCTTTCAATAGGCTATAGAATGCTTAATTTAGGAAATTAGGAAGTCAATTAGGCTCAATAATTTAGGGGGAGAAAAAATTAGTGGGAAATTATCAAGGGTAAAAATTTATGATGCTACACTCCCCTGTCTTATGGGTAGTCTGAATGATGATGTCTCTGAGTTCCATCACTCCATAATCACTGTCATGAATTCTCAATATGATTTGGTATTAAGCATATAAGAAATATAATATAGTCTAATCACTATAAGAAACTTTGGATCCATTGGGTCTAACACGTGACATCATTTCTCATGCGACAAGATGGAATCAAGTACCTCTACAAGCATAGCACCCACAATGTTAATTTATCAAAAAATTCCTAAAAAGTATAAGTCTACAAAGTCTTAAGTGAAAAATGAGTTTTTTTTTCAAAAGTGCCACTTTATAATAGTTGAAAGTGGACACTTATTCAAAAGTGTCACTTTACTATATCAAAAGTGAGCATTTCCACAAATGCATCACTTTATCACAAACATAAGAGAACCAACTTTCCTGGGTCGCTTACTGATGCAAAATTATCACGCTTCTTATAAAAGGGTCACATTGGTGTCTAAATGAATCAAATTGGGTTGCAAAAGAATCAAGTATGACTTGACACATTTCTTTCCCTACCTTTATCTAGCAATTAATGAACCTAAAACATGCAAAAGTACAAAGGTTCAGTACATATTGGAGGTCTACTTTGATAGGCCATTGGAACTATCAGACTGCATCTGCAGAATGTGGGGCATGTACAATCTAAGCCATCAAGAGGTGTCTCAAATAGAAAATCACTCTAAGCTCTATTAATTTTAAAATCACAAGTTGAAAATGAATTGAAAATGACCCCAAATGCTTATATATGGTCCCTAAAACCCTAGGATTCATCCGTCCTACCCCCTTCAACCTATTTCTTTCTTGATAAGTTTCTTGGATTCCTAGGACTTGATATTTCCTCCTCTTCTTTACTAAACCTATCTTGTCATCCTACTGCGAGCTCAATATGAAATTTAGTTTTTCTAGCTAACCTCTTGAGGGGGTAGCTTACAATCCTTCCTTCATCTACTGATGCATAGTGGGGCATCAAGATTTTTTTTCTAATCAGTAGTGTGTCTTTGAGACAATGTAATAGGTACATTATCATAAAGAGGGAAAAAATGTAAACACCTAAAATTATGTGAATGCATCACACATTCATAATTCTCCTTTTAACATCATTTTCCTTGTTGTCTCTAATTCGTCAATTTTAATTAATTTTCAATTATTTGATTAAATTCATTATTTTCTTCTATTAATTGGATAATTGATATTATTTGATTAATTCATCAAAATTCATCAGATTTCTCTCTTTTCACATTAAATAAATAATTTTAAATTATTTAATTAAATCCAAATTTTTTATCTCCCCACTTTGATAAAATAATCTTGAATTATTTAATTAAATATTAATTTTCCCTCTCACACATGATTAAATAATTTTTAACTATTCAATTAAAACACAATTTCCTCTCACTTCACAATTAAATAATTTCTAATTATTTAATTACTAAATTTCCTCCAACTTGCACAAGGAATATTCCATTTTTATAAAGGGAATACTCCTTTTTCAAAATATCTTCCCTCCAAAATATCTAAAACTAAGTTTCTTAAAATAAGGGAATATTTTGAGTTGACTAAAGCTCTCATTAATTATATACCCTTGATCTCTTGATATAATCCGAATCATTGATCTTCATCTAAAATCTCCACCATTGATCAAATATCCTAAAATTCTATAAAAGAAGCCATCCACTTCATAAAAATCATTCACAATTCTTATAAAGAACTCATGACCTTTTTGAGAGAAATTTTGAGCAATTGAGCATCATAATTATGAGTCAAGATCATCACCAAATATTTTTCAACATGGGTTACATGCACAATATGAGCAATCCACATCTTAAATTGGCACAATTCCACATAATTGAATACTAGGTTTTCTTATTCTTTGAGTTAGTTGATATTAATTTGAATTTATTTCTTGATTTTAGGTTAATTCATTGATTTGGTTGCATTCTATTTCATTGAGTATGGGTTTAATTTATCTTTCTTTTGTAGGTCTTTGATATTTCTAACCCGAATTGTGTTATTGGCTTTCTAATCCATTTCCCATTATTCCTCTATGATAGTAAATAAAGGATATTTAATTAAATTCCAATCTAGGTTACTTATAATGGCATGTGTTCACCTTGAATTGGGGCATACAAGTTCCACCATTGCCTCATCAATTCCTAATTGACAAAATTAGGTCAAAACTTTATTTAGTTAAGGCCACCAAGTTGTCATATTTAGAATGACTTAAATTAATTATTTGTTGGGTGTTATTATGATTTGAACTCTTGTATTTTGGCCATATCACTTCCTTGATTCAAGGATCCAATATATATAAATATACATACATACATACATACATACATACATACATACATACATATACATACATACATACACACACACATACATACATACATATATAGATATATATTTGTAATTTTATTTTGTACTAATTTTCCATCATATTGAATAAAATACCATTATTCATTTTCTTGGTAATTACTTTATTATCTCATAGAAATTAGCTCCTAGGTTATATTTATGTATCAAAAAATTTAACACTAACCTCTTCTAATGATTAAGAACATAACAAATCATATCCATATTAATTGAAATAGCATGGAAAAATCATAAAATATTATAAATAAATTAGAAACACCTCGTAACAAAGAAAAACTTTGAAATTTACCTTGGATAGGCCATCAAAGTGAGAAAACTCAAGCAAAGGTGACAATCTATAAGCTCCAGAAATCATGAGGAAATGACTGCTAATGGAATAAATCAATTCCATAATAGTATAATTGAGCTATCGTAATAAATTAGAAGCTCCTAAGACACCTAAATCATCTTTGTCACTATTAAATAACTACAAATATTTATTCCAAAGTGAATAGATGGACTTAAACTACTATTATTTAATGCAAGGGGTGTTGTGCCCTTAGCACACATGCCCCGTTCAGAACAGGGACCCTCTTTTCTTTCACCTTGTTGGGTCGTTTTGTCGCCACCTTGTTTTGCGTTCCTCCCTTTTTGGTGTCTCAGATGGTCAATATTGCTTTAAAGTCCCACCATAAGCTGACCATGCCTACCCCTTTTAATTTTGCTATGTTCTAGCGCCTCGCAGAGTCCCTCTAGTAGTTTGACACTGCCAACGGCCCCAGGCCCTCCCGGGTCCGGCCATTCAGGATTCCCTTGTCGGGTTTCCCTGCTGAACCTGCCGTTCCCGGCGGCGTCTGCTTCACGTCCTCTCAGACCCCGGGGTCCAAACCCTCATTTGCCGTCTGTTTGAAATTTGTGGAAATTTCGATGACCGTTTTTCCCTTCGGACCCCGAAACCCAGAGTTCCGCTTCCGGGATTCGGACCGTGCTTCGCCATCCTCTACGGCGAACTTACTGCAATGTCCCGCCTTCCAGGTCTCGCCACCTTATTTGCCGACCAAAATCTGTCGGGGGGGCCCTGGCTGCATTTGAGTGCTCCGGGCCCGGTCATCCAGAATTTTGAGTCCAAAATTCTGTGATGATTCCGCCATCCACGACAGCGGATCTTTGGTGAAACTCTGCCCTGTAAGCCCTGGGTCTCCTACCGCCATTGCCAATTTTCAAACTCACCAACCTTTTCTCTCACTGTACCTACATTTATCAAGGTCATTAATTGTGAATAGGGGTATAAAAGACCCACTCCGACCCATCATTATCATTTGACAGAGTTGTAGAGCGATTGGAGAGCCTGCTAGAGGAGCCCACCATCTTCAACACCTTCACGTTCATCGCCCTCAACATCACTTCATCGATCGTAGGTGGATTCCACATCTCCCCGCATCGCATGTTCAAGGTTGGTTTTCTGTTCGCCCTCCCGAGCATTGTTTCCATGATTTCTAAAGATTTAAATGAATAGAAATCATTAAGAAGGCATGAAAATGATAAAATACGGCATCGCACACAAAACCCATGATTTAAAAACTTAAAAAACCTTCCAGGGTGCCCTCATGTCCAATCTAGAACCTTACCTCACCGCGGCTGTTCTTCCCATAGAGAAATCATGTCCTTCGGCTTTGGGGCCTATCTTCGCCATCCAAAATCAGAACTATCAACTTTCTTTCCGACAATAATTCTGCCTCTCAGGCCCGGGCCGTCAGACTTCCCCGTTCAGAAATCTGCTGGATTGCCACTGTGTCAAAACGGCAAGCTTACCCCAACCTCCCGACTACCGGAGCCCGCCCTTCTCCTCGTCGTGGGAATTTCAAATTGGACAATCGCCCTCTGGGTCTCTCGGGCCTAGGACCCCGAAGTTCTGTTTCTGGGGTTCCACGAGTGCATTGCCGTCCTTCACTGCAAACTCTCTCCACCCCTCTGAGCTCTGGGCTCTATCCTTTCATCCGCTATTGTGGTGAAAACAAGGTTGACGATAGACCCCTGTGCCGGGTTCAGTCTTGCTCCCGGTTGTCGGCGTGACTTTAGACTTCGACATAGGCTTTCGCCGACCCCTTCTCTGATGTCCTTCTGATCTCCGGGCTCCGGACTGCCGTTCGCTATGGGATGTCACTTGAATTCAAAATCACCCTCATCTATGCCAGACCCTGTAGCCCGGGACTCATGTCCTTGCTCACCGTTGCAAACGAAGTTCTCGCTCACCCCTCTGACTTGTGGGCTCTGCCCTACCGATCGTCGCCGAACTCGAAGTGAAATCACATGACGATGGACCCTTACTACCGGGCTGCCTGTTCCGGACTTCCGTCCAACATTTGCTGTCCCAAACGGCGAAAGACGAATGCCTTCTCGGTGCCGCTGGCCCGAATGCCCAGAAATAAAACTATAGACTATTGGCCACCCTTTGACCCACCAAACCCCGTACCCCAGAGTTCCACATCTAGATTTCTGCTTTCTGTCTACCATTCCAAGCTGTTATCTCCCAACGGCTCTCCGGCTCGAGACCCCCAGATTCTCCTAAACCGATCCAAATCAACCCAAATCTAGAATCTAACTTCAACCCATGTGCTTAATTTTTGTCTTCTTCAGTGCGAATCTCTCGAATTACCAAAATTTGACCGAAGAGAGTCTCCGGGAGCCTTCCGCCATGTTTTCCCTTCCAAACAACATTCTTGCTGAGGAAGTCCAGCCCTCCAGGCCCGAACTGTCTAAATGCCCTTAATCAAAAGATCAATAACATCTAGGGATAAAAGGTCATGATATGCTTAATTGATTGTTTAAAATAAATATTATTTTCAAGGTGTTGGCTAACATGAATGCTTTTGTGATCCATTATGTTGACTTTTCCCTTGCTTGCAAAATATATGGAATCGGGTGTAGGACCTTCAGGGGCATCCACCGAGAAGGACAAAGTAAAGAAGTTAGGAAGGACCCCTCTAGGGAAAGAAGACAAGGACTAGATGAAATACCAATTCCAGGGTGAGCCTCTCCACTCAAAAGTCACCACGGATTGGAAGGAAATTACTGACAACAACATAGGCTAGGTTGAAATTGATGAATTCACGTAAAGAGTCAGGGTCAATCCAACGACAAAGAATGCAAGATTGATAAGATAGAGTATAATAGTGAAGGTTGCTGGATTTCCTCCATCCCTCGTGGCTCCCGAGTTGGTCATGGCTTGTCGGGAGGCATATCAGGCTGACACAAGAACGATCATTGATAGAGAAGGCAATGTTCTCACTGACATGTCACTTGAGGGAATTACAAAGACCTTCCATATTCCCACATTTCAAGAGATGGAGGTCCCCACCATAGAAGAATGCCAGGCGGCCTGGGATGATAATCTGGCAGGCTGTAAGAAATCAATAAATTTGCATTGGCTCAAGGAAAGGCGAGGCAGCGCTGTGAAGGTTCCTCAAGAACTCTTCCGCAACGATTTCCACAAAGATTACCATGACTTGGTGACCATGTTGAGCAGGGTTATGGGTCTTCCTATGGCCGTCTACTTTCAAGAATGGATGGTATACTTCATTGAGCAGATCCTACGTGGAAATGAGGACGTCACAACAAAGGCTTCATTCTACTGGGGAGGAATCATAAGCAACTGCTTCCATGAGAAATTCATCAATGTGAAGAAGAGCTCCAAATTTTATATGAATTCCTGTCTTGTCTATTCCTTGGCGGATCGAAGGCAGTACAACGGGTTGTTTGTGGCACCCGATCAGGAGCAGGGGCGAAGACTCAAAGTTTATGATAGGTATCCGCAGCTCCAATTCCAGAACTTCAAAAAGGATTACTGCAGAGTGAACGACGCCTTCATTGGCCATATCATAAGAATGATTGCCAGAGACTTTGAGAGGAGGGTCTCCCACAGTGCTAGGGCATTATTGAAATAGTATGCCTTTCTTTTCATTCAATATTTGAAGTTTACGTAATCCATGCCCAGGGCTTCACTGAAAGGCCAAATAGGCTGCCTCGATACCCCAATGACCGAATCATCCTTCTGGAGCTTTCTCGGCAACTCCAACACCTACAGGCAATCTTTAGCAGCAAACACATAGCGAGGATCTCCTACTCCATGACCCTTGGCCAGGGCATGTACCGACTACAAAATTCCCAGTGTGCTAGTAACTATGAGAAAGAGCTAAAGGATTACCACTTCTACCTACATACTACTCGCCCATGGATGGACCCATATGGCCATGTCATAAAAGCGATGGGCCCAACGTATGCCCATCTTCACCACATTAAGGATTTCTAGGTTGACTGCCAGGATGATAAAGAGGTACGCGCAAGGCACTACATGCGAATGACTGTATAATTCGTAAGAACGGTGTAGCCATTCCCCGTACTGGACCAAGTCAAGGAGGACAAGGCCACCATAATGCATCCTAGGTACCCTGCAGTTGCTAATCTGCTAATACCAACAATAGACTAGGACGAATAGGAGGTCGATGACCTTGATACCATAACCCAGCCAATCTTGGCCCATACCAAAGAGTGGATCGATGGGCAGGTAGCTTAGTTAAAGCGGAAAAGAATAATTTTGACTTATGAAGGGATCAAAAGTGAGCCAAGTGCCACAGAGAATGTTGCTGCCACCACTTCAACCGGCGGGACCTCCAAGTCCCCTCCGATCACCAGATCCAAAAAATGAAAAGGGACATAAACCGAATAGTCTCCCGACCCTAAGGTCTATGCAAGGAAAGAAGTAGGAGGCTCACCTCCCAAAAGGCTCAAACAAGCAGGGAGTACTGCAGAACAATCCTCAACCCAAGAGAAGGAAGCAGAGGGTGCAGATCAATTGGAGCCTCTCTTAGCTCTCCTTGCCCCTCCTATTGCACCACCCACCTCCCTAGCTATGGTTGTTGCGTCCCCACCAGCAGTGGACATTTCTGTCCACCTTTCCCCTTCGCCTCTGGCCGAGTCTGTAATAGTTATTGACTCCTCTTCCACCATGACTACTCCCCCTTCCTCCGTTGCCATGTCACCAGTCACATAGCTCCCTCTGGCAACAATAATAACACCTATTCCCACTGCCACCATGCCCGAGGCTCTCTCAAGACACATGTAGAACCTACCACTTGAGCTCTCCCAAATCCTAATGGATCCGACTCTCCAAGCAGCCCTTGCACAAGTCCTTGATACTGATCAGCCTTCACAACCACCGATGGGGCCGCTAGGTATGGAGGCCACCATACTAATCTCGAAGGAGTGGGAGGAACAAGAGTGGGAAGCTTCGAAGCCTATCGAGGAGGAGGCCGATGAGTACCATGAGCACCCAGAGTACGAACACCGAACCATCGATAGGGTGGCTTATGAGGAGGAGGGAACAGGCTCTTCCAAGAGTGGGGATGAGGAAGATAGCTCTGGTGCTAAGGTGACCATACAAACCTTTGACAATGACCTTGAGGAGGAGATGGCACAACAGCTGAAAGAAACTGAGGTAGAGGTAGAAGGGTCACCCCATGATGAAGAAGGGTAGCCACCAAAAAAATAGCAGCAAGAGGATTTACCTGAGGCTAGAACCCATGTTGTCAGAAGCCCTGAGGCTGACTATACTGAGGAAAGGAAGGAAGAAGAAACAACAAGAAAAGAGAGTCTCATGTAGCAACTATCCACCGGGCTGCCTGTCAAATGCCTCGTGTTCATCCATGACTCCGATGAGGAGGAGGATGCTACTAGAGAAAAAGGAAAATCCCCAGAAGAAAAAGGAGTGAAAATCTTGGCCTTGACTGAGAGGGGTGAAGGTGACCATGATTCACCTAAGGGAAAATCTGCTATGCTTGAGTGGTTAGAGAGGTAGCTTGAAAGAAAAACCCTTGTGTTGAAGGACCCAAGGGTGAGGTTAGAGGCCATCTTGGCTCGAGCCCAAACCACGACAAAAAAGGAGAAGAAGCCCAAGGTCCGATCTAGGGTAATGATGGATGCTTCTGGGTCTTGAGCGGCAGAAATAGTAATGCCTACAATTGGCCAGGCTAGGGTAAGTTACAATATCTCCACCATCGACTTGAGAACCGCTACCAGAGAGCAGAAAGTCGAGCACATTAAGGAGTCAGTGGCTACAGTGGTGCATCTGATAAAGCAAGATAAGATCTTGAAGGATGAACTCAAGGCATAGGTGGCGGCCTTAATAGATTACATACAACAATGGTCCTCAGTAGATGACTTGCCTACCACATCCATGACCACACCTCAGTTGCTATCCAAAGAGAAGATCAATAAGATGGAAAGGAGAAAGAACTTAGAGAAGACCACAAAGGACTGGTTCCGATGAGTCTTATATGTCGGGAACATGGGAATTGGATAGGCTGTGCAAATAGCTAATAAGTTCTTAGACTTGTTGCAGTCTCTGGAAGGCACAAGGAAGCTTTGCACCGACTTCCCTGTGACCTACGACTCCACCTTTCTGAGGATCGAGGCTATCCTTTAGTTACCAGAAGCCACGTGGGAGAAGGAGCTTGCATTTAAGAAGGACGATCACTGGTTGATGGATGTGTGGTGACGAAACTTTGACAACTGGAATGATAGGCTAGAACAAATCATGAGCAAGGTGGATCCAGACATTGAATGGAATAAGGAAATTAGGGAAAAATGTGCTTGGTACCTTAAGCTGATGATGGACTAAGACATGCCCATGGTACAAATGGACCCAAAAAAGATAAAACCCTACTTCCAGGGGAAGATGAAGGACGGGATGTCTAGTGAGATCATGGTGGAGTTCATGAGTTTTACTGCCTGCGCCTTCGATTAATTGGAGCTATTCAGAGACCAAGGCTCAAAGAATGATGAGGATTGGAAAAGGCTGGAGGATAACACAAAAGAATGGAGCTACCAGGCGCTGCGATATGAAATCATCGAAATAGACAAGCTCCAGGAGGTCATCCTCAAGTTCATTGAATACATAGCTTCTAAAAGGCAGGAGGACAGCCCCGTCAAAGATGAAGAACTCCCCCAACAATAGCTACAGTGAAAACAACAATTGGCTAAAGGACAAAAGTGCTACAGTGTCGTTGGCAAGAGGATGAAATAGGGAAAGGACAAAATGTAATTTCAAAATTGTGATATATTGGGGGGTAGGTGAAACCTTATTTTGTAATGAATCTGGGCCACACAATAAGAATTGATCTTGGCCATTCATTTGACTTTTGGAACACTATAAATAGGACTCTCCTCTCATTTGCAAAGAGAGTTGAGTTGTTGTAAATACATGCTGTAGAAATTTATAAAGAAAAGACATTGACTTGGTGCATTTTCTGAATTTCTCACATGTTGCTTGATTCAATCTCCATTGTTAGATGTTTGACTTAGACTTTATTGTTGTCCTAGTTAGCTGTTTCTTGCTTCAGTAGATTTTAGGAATGCTGTCTTGTGATAACAAAAATTCCTGCTATGTTGATGAATTCTCAGTCCATACTTTTTGTTGTTTGCTGATGGTAGATAACTGTGCAAAGTTAGCCTGGGCTTGAATTCAAAGCTGCTCCAAAACATTTATCTTTGATTCATGCATGTATGTGGTGAATGAAGGACAAAGCATTTGCAGACCTTAGAAGATAGCACAATTTCCATGATACTGTAAGATCTTTGGTTAAGTGGGATATTGTTTTAAGAGGCTATCCATTGTAGGAACTCCATTGTCACTATTCATAGTTGATTACAGATTTAGGAACTTTCCCTATTCCTTGCCTTCTTTTCTTTTTTTTAATGACTGACCTATGCTAAGGTTCATTGCACATTGTAAAGCCAAATCCAATGACAAAATGGAGTCTGAGACTGCTGTTTGAACCTACAGCCAATGTATAACAACTCTTCCATCCAAGAACTCCATTTCAAGATCCAACTTCCATGCTTTGTAACTCATCTGTAAGACCGCCTTGTGATTCAAGCAAATCACATCAAACAACTGAGATATTCCAAGCATTGTCAATACCTGACATTAGAGACCTTGGGATAGTGTTCTGCAATCTGATTGTGGAAGATTGTCTTTCAAGAGAGGTAGTGCACCCACGCACTGCCTGTGTTGAGAAGTGCATAAAAACACTATCAATAGGGGGATAATAGAATATAACAAAATGGAAATAGATTAATAAAAGATAAGTAATATATAGATTAAATGATGAAAAAATGAAAGAAGAGGAAGAAATCACTCACAAGCAAGCAAGCAATGAAGCCTCTAGCAAGTAGATATCTTAAATAGCTACACACATAATATCGAGGGAAAAATGTTGGGGCTGTTTAGGGGCTTTCCATAGTCAAACCCCTATTTCAATGTTCCCACCTCCATGGACAACTAGATAGATAGAGAAAGTGAACAAAGTAAGCAAATACAAAGTGATAAAAGAAATCCCTACTCAAGGAGGATAACCTGTATCACAAAATAGATAGATAGATGAAATAGTAAAATGCATAGAGAGGGGATGTGAGGATTCCCAAGATGCTCAAAGATACAAGATAATAAAGATATCACCTACAAGGATTTATGGAGCCAAGGAGAGAGATAGAGCTATGATAGCCAAGAGAGATGCAAAGAGTGCTATGAGAGCTTTTGAAAGTGCTACTGTAGCAAGTTTTAGAGAGTTGTGCAAGAAAGGGAGCAAGAGAGAAGTGAGTGTCTCCAAGAGAGAAAGACCAAGAAGAAGAATAAGACCAAATGGATTGAAAAGATAGCTTTTAAAGAGAGGATAGTAGGAAAAATAACGTTCTCGAGCTGTTACAAGGCATCCCAGGCTATTACCACAAAAAAAGTATCTGATAAGTGGTAAGGAACTCAAAAGTGAATGTTTGAACATTGAAATGTCATAGGACTCTAGTGCAGTGCGCGAACATCTGTGCGGCACACTAGTGTCTAGACACATCACACTACAACAATGATGAGAACAATAAAAGCACAAGGTTTAATGCAAAGTTGATGCATGAGGGTAGTTGTTGAAAAGGGGTCCTAAGCATCTTGAGAGTTGAAAAAGGTTGATGTAGGGGGGTATGTGCAGGATCATGATGGGCCAAAAAGTGGCAATATGATGGGTATGTGGCTGACAACTATCTTCTTACCCACAATTGATGAAACGAAAAGGGTTTTTAAAGGATATTATCAACTTTCCACTGATATAAACTATGCTTTACTTTGAATTTAATAAGTAATTATTATTCATTTTTTATTCAAATTATAAGTAAAGTCCTAAATAATAAGTTGATTGAAAAAAATCTATAAATTTCAAACAATATCACATTTTTTGAATCCAAAACATCTGTCACATTCTATGCTTCACATACTATAGGATTAAAAAAAGAAAAATTAAATTTCATGAAGTTTTGACCAAGTTAAGGTGGTCAGACATACGAGTTTTTATATTTTTTAAAAAGTTGTAATAAAAATTTAATAATTAATTATTTACTAGAAAAAAAAACAAAAAAATATGCATTACATTGGGGCATGAGTCCTCTTCTTATATCTAAAATATTATAAAAAAATATTATCATTTTATTGTGGTTAGGGTGGTCAGACAGACGCCTACTTCTTATTTTTTCCCTGAAATTTTAGTACCACTCCATTGAAATTTCAAATTTTCACCAAAAAGATTTTATTTTATTTAAAACAAACCTAGTAGTTTAAAAACTACATTCAATTTTCTACAGATTCTATTCTTACATATTTTTGAAATAATATACATAACTTATTCAAATTTTTACATCAAGTTTCCTAACTCTGTTTTTTCTGAATTTTTTGCCACTTAAGGGCATGTTTTTTCCATGATGATCCTGCACATACCTAGGGGATAAAATGAGCCTACACAAGTGCTAATGGAGTGGAAACTAAAGTGGATACAAGAAAGTATGTGAAATTGCAAGGGGTGTAATTTTTTGACATTACATGTTTCCCCCACTATAGTGGGCATATGAAACTACACTAATATGCATGCTAAAGGAAATCTACTAAACATAAATAACATCATGATGCCAAAAGGATATTGTAGAGGAAGTAGATAGCTCTTCGAACCAAGGAAGCATGCCCCTAAGCTGAAGACCTACAAAACAAATGCATTAAATGAAAGAGATCTACACAAGACAACAAGGTTAGAACATAAAAGGTCATTACATCATGGGGTTAGATAGAAGATATACATGGATAACACACACACAAAGACACACAACAAACTAAAGGATTTGAGTCAACAAAGTAAAAGAGACCGAACTATGTAGAAGGTTGTCTCGATACTATTCCTTGTCCTCAAATTAAGAAATAACACATAGAATAATTCTTAAATAAAGGGAAGAAGGTAAGGATTCATTGCAAAGAGAAGAATGCACCCGAAAGCTAGGGAAGAAACAAATATCAAAGAGAGAAAGAGCATATACTTAGGATGAAGTAGATGCAATTCTTCAATTTGGTATACACAATTTGAGAAGAGAAGAGAGAAGAGAATTTAAGAGGGGAATGGAAATTACAAAAGAGATCCAGATCCATATTTACTCTCTCCTAGGGAGGATTCAACAAATGTGTCATAGACCTATAGAGCTATGGAAGGTAAACAAAAGCTTTGCAGACCCAAAAACTTACGAAAGGTGAACAAAAGCTCCGTAGGCCCTCAGACCTACGAAATGTGAAAAAAGATCCATAGGCCCTCAAACCTATGGAAGGTGCAAAAAAGCTCCACAGGCCCTTGGACCTATGAAAGGTGAACAAAAATCTCTACAGGTTTACAGACTTAGAGAGTTGAACAAAGAGATCTTACAAGATGAAAGTGCTTTACAAGTCCTCAGACCTACAAAGGAGGTGCCCTAGCTACTCAATCCTAAGGGAGGACTGTCATGAGAGGCTCCACAAAGTTTGATTGGCCTCATAGGTGCTTAATCCTCTAAGGAAATCTTGACACAAAGGAGCTATATAGGTTCTTGGTCCTACAGAGAAATACTGATCAGAGAAGCTTGTGGCTATTGCAAGCTGCGTTGTAGGAAAATCACAAAAAAGATAGGTCTAGTCAAGCTTCCCCCAAGCTAGATGCCAATATAAAAAACAAGTCTCTAGAGGCGGGCTATCCCCAAGCTAGACACCAATGAATTCATTTGAGATAAAAGATTTTAAAGGGGTCCACTTAAGGTACGCTTTATTTGAAAGACATAGAGAAGAGAGGGGGTCCTAGAAGGATGCACACTTCTAAAATGGGTTATCACTGCCCCCATCATACAAGGGAGGAGAATCATTTAAGATACTATTGAAGGGAGGTGTGAGAACCTCATGAGAAAAATGATTAGAATAGATAGGATAAAGTAAGACAAGTCAATATCGCTTGTCATTTGAAAAAGAGGTAGGTGCATCAACAAATAGATGACTGATGACACTAGAATCAAGTTGTATTTTATCCTTCAAGGCCTTTCATTCACTAGTGGAATGGCCATGCACTCGATGGTATGCACAAAAGGAATGTTTTGCTTCATCATGCTTATGAAATATTATGTGTAGGAGGAAGAGTAATTAAGTGGTATTTCAGAAGCCTCAACAAAATATTCTCTTACTTAGATAAAGAATGAGTAGGAAGCAACCCTTTCTCTTGTGGAGAAAATATTGAATTCTGGGTATGTGTAGGATCATGATGGGCCAAAAAATGGCAATATGATGGGTATGTGTAGGGTATGTGGTTGACAACATTTTTTACCCAAAATTAATGAAACAAAAAGGGTTTTTAAAGGAGAATATTAGATTTATACCAATAAAAATTATGCTTTACTTTGAATTTAATAAATAATTATTATTTATTTTCTATTTGAATTATGACTAAAGTCTTGATTGATAGGCTGATTGAAAAACATCTATAACTTTCAAAAGCTATCACATTTTTTGAATCTAAAACATGCATCACATTCTATGATTTGCATGCTATAGGATTAAAAAAAATAAAATTAATTTCATGAAATTTTGACCAAGTTAAGGTGGTTAGACATATGAGTTTTTATATTTTTTAAAATTTGTAATAAAAAAATCATAATTAATTATTTACTTGGAAAAAAATTACAAAAAAATATGTATCACATTGGGACATGAGTCCTCTACTTATATCTAAAATATTATAAAAAAATATTATCATTTTATTGTGGTTAGGGTGGTTAGATAGACACCTACTTCTTATTTTTTCCCTGAAATTTAAGTACTACTGCATTGAAATTTCAAATTTTTACTAAATAGATATATATATATTTTTAAATAAACCTAGTAGTTTAGAAACTACATTAAATTTTCTACAGATTCTATTCTTACATATTTTTGAAATAATATAGATAACTTATTCAATTTTTTAGGTCAAGTTGCCTAACTTTGATTTTTTTGAATTTTTTGCCACTTAAGGGCCTTTTTTTCCATGGTGATCCTGCACATACCCTTCTTACAAGAGGAAGAAATGAAGATAATAAATAATGGAAGATGAGTTTGAGCAAAAAACACATTGAAATTCAATTGTGGTTTCCATTTAGATTGTTCATTTGAGCAACCGAGCCCCAAATTACACTTATGAGGTACACATTCTATAGGGACCTGAATGCCTTGTTCATTACACCCACAAACTTTAGACAATTTTTAGAGACAAGCTTAAAGCCAGGGCCATAACGTGTTTGCAAATCTTGAGGAGGAGGATCTTCATTGAGAGCATTATTCCAACAATGGGGATCACAATCTTTTATGGGATCACCATAAGCCTTCTTAACATGACTACCAACATTAACCTCTTTAATAGAAGCATGATCATCTTCCTCAGAAGGAGGACGATCAACATTAAGAACATTAAAATTTGCATTCACATTATCTGGTGATATTGAAGAATAACCATCTTTGATAGCAGGTTTGGATGATGTTATCAAAAGGGATAAGTGGATCGGTTTGACTTTATATTTCCTAATGAAGGAATCATTAAAGTCTGCGGAACCCCAATCATCATCGAGACATGCACTATTTTGAGAAGTGGAAAGAGTGGAATTTAGATTTCTTGCTTCAGAAGGATCTTCTTTAGGGACATCTATCTCAAGAGAATCCTTTATAACACATACTACTGGAGTAGACATCAATGCATGAGAAGACATTGAAGGGATAAGAGTAGGCACAACCGAAGCCTAACTGGAAACTACCATCTCACATAAGTGTATGGCCTTAGGGTCAATCTTGACTATGACTACTTTTAATTGTTATAAATGAACTTAATAGATTTATGCAAGGTAGTCGAGACTAGACCCATAGTGTGAATCCATAGTATATCAAGGAGAGGATTAAATGGTAAATTCTCTGACATAACATACGTGGGTGGGTATGGTAATGGGTCCCAACCTTAAACGTAAGACTATTGTGCCTAAAGATTGTCAACCAACATTATCGAACCAATGAATAATAAGAGAAGAAGTAGCTAGAAAGGAAGAATCAATATTAATCTTAGGCAATAGATCCATGCTACATACATTAAGTGTTGAATCAGTGTCAACAAGAGTACATCTAATGCCAATCTTATTAATGTTAACTATGATCATTAGAGGGTCTGCTTGCTTTTGTACTTTCAAAGGCGAGGGTTCCTGTGGATAGAGCGTAATATTAAGAGAATCTACATGAGTATGAGCTATCAAGGAATTAAAATCCATCATCCTAGTGGAAGAAGGCAAGAGAATATTTTCTAAGGCTTCCTGAAGCATACCTTGATAAACTAGAGTAGACTGAAGCAAGTCCCACTATGAGATCTTGGTTGGAGTAACTTGGAGTTGCTTGACAAGATCGTAATCACTAGGTGCTTTAGTTGTAGGTTTAGGTGCTTGAGGAAGACTTGGTTGAGAAGGTGGTAAAGAAGTAGGTTGATTAATTTTTTTTTTATTCCTTCTAGTATTATGAGTATGGGCTACTGCTCTATAAGAGGGATCCTTACAAAGATAAGGAGAATCACTATCAAATGGAACACCTTTGATAGAAAAAATCCTTTTAGGAGAAGGGCTAGCCAAAGTTAGGTAAATGGTTAGTCTCTTAGGCCTTTAAGGGGTGGTAGAGACATAGATTACATTTATAGATTCATTATAACAAGTGGAATAATTATTTGAAGAAACATGCTCAACACCTATCCTTGGAGGATTCAATGTGAGAGGAACAATTCATCATTCGCTAATGCATCAACTCTATAAGAGAGTGCATTGGAATAGACAAGAGATTCATCATTCACTAATGAATCATCTCTAGAAGAGAGTGCAATGGAATGAAGAGAAGTTCTAAGGGTAACATTAAGAAAAGTATCAATGATTTTGTCTTCTTGGAAATAAATATCATTTGAAGCAAGAGGAATTTCATGAGAAGGATCAAAGATACCTAGTGACATAGGAAAAGACAAGTCACCATAACATGCATGAAATGTAACATCATTAACACTTTGAATAGAATTAGATATTGAACTGATAAAAGAGGATATTATATTCATTCTGAAAGTAATAACATAAATATAATAAACAATGTATAAATTTTTTTTGTTGAAGGCCGACACATCGCTCTAATAGAAAGAAATGGGGTTCAATAAAATGTAGAGAAGGGGGATTCACTGCTCATGAGTCTCTTTATTCTCAAGAGAATCCAAGGGAGTGAACTTCCCTAAACTACCTCAAGGAACAAAGTGAAAATTTTAGAATTAGAAAGAGTAGATCACAAAGTTTTTCTGGACAAACTAATAGGCTCTCAGCCAAAGGATGGTAGTGCAATAAAAGGACAACAATGCGGTGCGTTGGAGTCCTAGAGGTGTTCTAGCATCTTGTACGAACCAGAAAATGAGTTTATCACATAAACAACTAAATGACTACTAACAATAAGATTGCTAAGAAATTTAAAAATGTGGGAGAATAACAAAATATAATAGAATTTAAATAAGGTAAGATAAACTAAGTAATATATAGATTAAATGATGAAAAAATGAAAGAAGAGGAAGAAAGCACTCACAACCAACCAAGCAATGAAGCATCTAGCAAGTAGATATCTTCAAAACCTACACACATAAGATCAAGGGAAAAATGTTGGGGTTGTTTAGGGGCTTGCCATAGTCAAACCCTTATTTCAGTGTTCCCACCTCCATGTACAACTAGATAGATAGAGAAAGTGAACAAAGTAAAAAAATACAAAGTGATAATTTAAGCAATCCATGCTCAAGGAAGAGAAACCGTATCACAAAATAGACAGATAGATGAAATAGTAAAATTCTTAGAGAGAGGATGTGAGGAATCCCAAGATGCTCAAAGATACAAGATAAGAAATATATCACTTGCAAGGCTTTACAGAGCCAAGGAGAGAGATAGAGCTATGAGAGCCAAGAGAGTTGCAAAGAGTGCTATGAGAGCTTTTGGAAGTGCTGCTATAGCAAGTTGTAGAGAGTTGTGCAAGAAACAAAGCAAGAGATAAGAGAGTGTCTCCAAGAGAGAAAGACCAAGAAGAAGAATAAGACCAAATGGATTGAAAAGATAGCTTTTAAAGAGAAGATAGGAGGGAAAGAAGCTTCCCAAGCCGTTAGAAGGCATCCTGAGCCGTTACCACTGACAAAAGTAACTGACAAGTGGCAAGGCACTCAAAAAAGGTTGTTTGAATGTCGAAATATCAAAAGAATCTAGCAAAATGCATGGACGTCTATGCAACACACTAGTGTCTAGACACATCACACTGTAAAATGATGAGAATAGTAAAAGCACAAGGTTTAACACAAAGTTGATCCATGAGGGTAGCTACTAAAAAAGGGTATTGAGCATTTTGAGAGGGGAAAAAAGTTGATGTAGAGGCTAAAATGAGCCTACACAAGTGCTAAGGGAGTGGACACTAAAGTGGATACAATAATGTATGTGAAATTGCAAGGGGTGCAATTTTATGACATTACACATTACAACAAGTAGAAAATTGTTCATAGTAAAATTGTACTAGTTTCGAATATATATAATTTTCCTTTAACACATTTGAAGATGATCAAAATCATGCCACTCATCATTCTAATGTTATCAAACTCTTATTCTCTCTACAACCCATTATTTTATGATAATATCAAGCTTCTAACCCATGAAAAATATTAAGGAACACAATTTATTTTGATATAAATGGTTTGGTGTGCTTTGATTCATTTTCATGTATCTTCATTAGTTTGGGTTACCTTCATACCTAGGCAATAAAATGAAAACCACATGTGATTTTCCAAGTCTGACTTGATTTGTAAACACTATCAACCATACCACACAAGTTTCGCCAACATACTAATTTCCACTACTATCTTTATCAAAATTATTCATATACACACTCTAACCTCTTTCAATGATGATAAACATTGCATATCTCATGAGTACTAGATAAAATTACTTGAAAGAATCATATATAAGTGTAGGTAGATGAGAAAAATCTCATAGTA
The DNA here is from genome assembly GCA_007258455.2 of Sequoia sempervirens. NCBI lineage: Eukaryota > Viridiplantae > Streptophyta > Pinopsida > Cupressales > Cupressaceae > Sequoia > Sequoia sempervirens. Next base: position 16,309 of record VDFB02161314.1, on the reverse strand, counting down.
AAGTAAACACATAATGTTTACCTAGAAAAACCTTTCATATGGGAAAGCCTCAAGAAAAAGTGATCTATAATATCTCTCTATCAAAATGAAAATATTAATAATAGATGACAAGATTACCACAATAGTATGATTGAGATATAATAACGAATAAGAAGCTAACAATACACCTAAAAAATATTTTTCAACATGAAAAATATATAACTATGTTTGTTGCAATCAATAGATTGACTCAAACCACCCTTCTAATGAGATCCAACCTTTTACACATTATGAATAAATATTATACTTTATTTCTCAAGCCTCCCATCCAAAAACTAAAAGACCAAACTACCAAAAGATAAATTCAATAGTAAAAGTGCTTTCACATTCCATGCTTTTTCTACATTGTGATAATTTTGTTAATCCAACCATACAACATTTATACTTTTCCTTTGTTTTTTTAACTTTTTGTAGTAGGAATGGTGAAGTTGCCACTTGGAATGAGAAAAAAATAGTAACATGATATTTTATACTATTTTGGGAAGTTTAAAATTTACCTTTAGAAATTTTAAAGATGTTTAGAATCTTGTCAATGATCCTTCTAACCTCATCACACTTTTCTTTTCATTATACCACATCATTTTTTAATAAATTTTAACTTCTAGCGAGGCCATGACAATTCTTTACAAGAACAATGACCCTAATGGTGTAGTGTATTTTTTTTCTTCTAAATTTCACTTATCTCCATTAGTTTAGATTACCAACATATGTAGGAATACAATTTGGCCCATGTAGTTATCCAACTCGAACTAGTCTTTCCATTTATTTTCATCATCATATCCTCAAAATAAAGTAGGAAATTGCACTTACGAACACATTATATTGTAAAATAATAATTACTAACATAATAAGCAATATTTTTATTATTTCTATGTATCATTATAATGGATGAACAAGTGGGGGTTGATCCCATAGTGCGATCATTAAGTTGTGGCATTGTTGTTGTGGTAACCAAGGTTCAAGTCTTTGGACTTCACCCTTAGCATCAAGGCCATTGTTGTTGTTGGTGTTCATGCCTTGTGCCAAGCATTCAGGCTTGAGGTCCAATTCTTCACTGGGCTGGTATGCTTGTGGGCCTTATGCCCCTATTGGGCTATTGTACTCATAGGGTTGGATTGTTTGATTATGTTCATGTCAGGGAGGAGGTCCCACATTTGTGGCCTCCAAAGTGGGGGGTGGCCCCTTATAACTACTTTTTAAAAATAAAATAAAATAATGGATGAACATGTGTGATCCAAAATATTGATCAAAAAGAATTTAAACAAAAAATGACCACCATGCAACAACTAATAATAGATGATAACAATGAAAAAATAACATATTTGAGGTGTCATAATGACCTAGAAGCTCCTAAAACACCTATAATATCATAGTCAACATGAAAGACCTATAACTATGTTGTAGTCAGTAGATGGACTAAAACTACCATTCTAATGAGTGTCAACCTCCCACACTTCATGAACAAACATTAAATGAATTTTTCTAGCTTCCTATCCATGAAAAAAATAAGGTGAAACATCAAAAAGATTAATTGAACTAATAAATTCCTTTCAAATTCCACATTTTATTTACATTGTGATGATTTTGTTGATTCTACCAAGGGCATTTAGTCTTTATCTTTGGCTTTCATATTTTTATCATAATAATGCCATTGTTGCCTATACCAAGTGACAAATTCATAACAATTTGTTTTACTCCTTTGAAGGTCTTCATTGTGTCTTTAGCACTTCTCACAATGCTCAAATTCACTTCAATCATCCTTCAAACATTACCTCACTCTTCTCTACTCTTTACCACTTCATTTTGTGAAAAGGTTGAACTATTAACCTCATGACAACTCTTTACACACATAGATTATGATTATCCTAATGGTCTAGTGTATTTTGATCCATTTTGATGTATCTCTATTGTTTGGGTTACCTACATAACCAAGTAATCTAATCAAGACCATGTAGTTCTCCAAGTTTCAGTAGTCATTCCATCAATTTCATCTTCTAACTTTTCAAATAAAACATGAAATGACATTTAATAATACACATATTGTAAAATAAAAATGATTAACCTAATATAAAATATTCATATCCTTTATTTATCGTCATTATAAATTACCAAATGTAATCCAAAACATTGATATAATAAAATTTATAATTATGTAAAAACTAAAAATCATCAACCAATATTTTAATTCTATTAAATTATAAAAACAAAAAAAAAAATCATACTTAACAAATCCATATATATATATATATATATACTCTTCAATTAAAAAAAAAGGTTCATTTAAATACTTCCTTAGCAGTACTACGCTATCCATTTCCTTAGAGGCTTCTTCATTATAAGGTTTTTTTCTTCATATTTTGAGATGGATAAATACTTTCTTCATTATAAAAAACAACTTTTCCTTATGCATGTGGGACACACCTAAGCAACCATCCATTGTAAGTTGGCGAAGGATTAAACAGCACAGCTACGTCAACGACCCTCTTATACTGTTGTTTCCAAAACCCTAAATAAAAAAGCTGGAGATAACGAATGTGAATCGAACGATTAAGCCCAGTGCTATCAAGGCAAGTTCAATTTGAACGTCGGTAAGAGACTGCGGATAAGGGAGACAGATTATTAGAACAGACGTTACGTATATTAGGTTTAAAAAGTTGTCAATGGACGTAAATTTCAAGATAAAGATAGCATAGAAATAGAGTTTTGGAAACACGAGGCTGTTGCAGGCAAAAGAAGAGATTTCAACTATGAAAGAAATTCCAGTCAAGCAGCCATCTTTAAAGTTGTCGGCCACCCAGAAAAAGGGATAGAATTTCTTGAATTTTGCAAATGATCAAAGGTAAAAGCAGAATCGCTGGCCTTGCATAAAGTTGAAAGTGTCGAAGTTATATCTGTACGTATGTATTTCTGGTAAAGCTGGAGGACCGCTTAGGATTGAAAACAATTTGAGGATCACTTAAAAAGTAAAGGAATGGTCCTTGATGCCCAATCATTTTTTTTAACGTTTTTATTAAAAAGGCAGATTTCAAACACAGCAGAAGTTCAAAGTATAACCAAAACCATTTCTATCAGTCAAACGAGAAGAAGCACAAAACCAAATTCATCGGTTCAAACCAAAACCGGCCCACTGGCCACCCGAGAAACAGCAGACAAACATGACATTATTTTAATGTTGGACATCTTAATAACATAAATTTTATAGTAAAATAAATAAACTCTACAATACAGAAATTAATTTGGATTTCAAAATTATGTTTTTATTTGTCCTTTTATTATTAATTGTTTGTAGTTAATGGTATTCTAAAACGTTTTTGAAAAATTATAGATTAATTTTAAGATGAATTGTTGTAATCTAGCAAAGTGAATTCCATATATTTTTATTTTATATTTTGTATTAATTTTTATAAATTTTTTAAATACATTGTTCTAGTATATGATTTTGATTGATTTTCTTTAATTTATTCTAACTTCAAATTTACACTTCTATTATAGTTACTCATATTAGTATTAGCTTTCATATTGATCATGGTTTTCTCTATCATATTCAAAACCACACATGCATGTTAACCTAATTCAGGTTCATTGGTGTTATCCTAACCCACTTTACTCTTTTAAAAATTAATTGTGGCCTCAACCTGACTTAATATTGACTAGTCATTATTTACCACCTCATGTCAAATCTTTAAAATTATGTACCTAGGAAATGTATAAACAAACATCACTTCTAGGTCATTAGCTATTATTTAGCATCATCCTCCATCAACAAATGATCACTCACTATTAGAATTTTTAATAACTGGAATCACTCATATCCATTCATAGTATTAATTTATGTCAACCATTCCAATTAAATCATCCTTTTATCAACAAGCATCAAAATCCTAGTACTTACACTAGGTCACAAAAGCATTATTAGCTTAACCACATCATTGCTAGATGCATTCGTGGCTTGGTGTGTTTTCAAGTTATCAAAATTGTTGAATTTATTAACAAGGCTCGACTAAGGTAAATTTGGGAAGCTAATCACCATCCTCTTCTAGCATAATAAGTTATAATAGTGTTCTTCAAGATCCTTCATTTTTCTCTTTGCAATTATAGGTGTAGGAAAATCCTTATTTTAGCTATCAAATATTTGAAATCCTCAAGTTTGAGGTCATAGGTCAATTTCTAAATCACATGAATCTTGTTAAAATTGTAGGTGCATAAATTAGAACATGAGTATGAAGTTGAATTGAGTTTACCCACAAAATCAAATTTCACATAATATAGTTATCTTAGCATGCTCATCACATGTATAGTTTTAGTTGTGAGGAAACATTCATTTGTTTGAATCTTTTTAGTTTCCTACTATCTAACATCAAGGTACATAATTTTTATAGAAAAATTCTCTAATTTAGACTTGATCATGAATGCGTTTTTTAACCCCTGGCTCTGTTGTCTATATTTTTTACTAAATTAATTATTAATTAATTACTTAGCCTAGATCGTTTTGAAATTAAATGATCATATATTTCAATTTTGGTGAAACTATTTTATCTTACACCCTTTAGGGTTTTCGTTTTAGTTTTATCCCTTTGCATTTCTATTTCAAATCTAATAGTTATGATTTATTTCATGATGTATTCAAATCAACTTTATTGACATTGATTTTTTCTTGGGCCTTCATTATTTGTTATCTATTGGATCCCTACTTTATAAACCTTTCTTACTTTGTGCATTATTTGTATCTCATTCATCATGTATTCTCATATAGACTTGTTTTTGGCTAATATAATGTCATGCCTCATAAATTTTAGTGTGTTCCTAATTAATTCTATATATAACCCTTATTCCTTCAATCTATTAGGAAAATCATACAAGTTGATCAAACCATTTCATACACAACCTAATTAGTGAAAAATATACATACAAGAGTAAAAAATTATTAGAAGGATGGTCTCTTCGACCCCTTGGATAGGTTGTTGCTTTTCCAACCCATCAATTTTTTTTGAAATGGATTAATCACCTCCCATGGATCTTGTATAAATATGGTATGTGTATCAAGCATTAATAGGTTGATTTGTTGGTGCAATTCCAAATCATTGTAAAAAATGGCATCAGAGTGATATCATGAGTTTGAATCCCGTGGTTGAATTATAGAGATTATTAGAAGGTTGGTGCTTGTCCAACCTACCATAGATTCATGACATGGCTTAACCACCTCCCATGGATCTTTATAAGTCTAGCATTTATATAAAGTGTTAATAGGTTGATCTTTTGGCACAATGAAAAATCCATTACAATAATAATAGTCATATTAAAAGATAAAAAATATTTCACAAGATAACACATGATATACCATGGAAAATCCATCAAGAGGGGAAATACCAAACTCTAAAATCATCTACACTCAATTTATATTATTAAACAATGAAAAAATTACAATAAACTTATAGAGTCTCCATGAATACTTTTGAAACATTAAGTGCCTCCATTACATCCTCCATCTATTGAAGCAAGTATCCAAAAATCCCATGCCATGCTTCATGTAATCACTCTTTAGAAGAGATCTCAATATAGTAATAGCCAAAGCCAGACAACCAATCTCAACCATTAAAAATTTTCTTTTTTAGAAAATTAAGCTCACACAAAAAACCAAGTGATAAAATAACACCATGTGTCACAAAACCATAAGTACACAAAATGACTCACATGTTTAATTCTAGTACTAGTTATTCAAATATTAAATATTTTTTCCATATGCAACCCACACATAAAATATCTAACAAATGCTACATACAAAGTTATAAGTAGACTCAAAAAAATATTTAATATGGCTAAATGCATCACCTAGTGATGAAACATAAACAAATATTTACCTTACATAATTAAATAATTTATTCCTATGCAAGGTGTAAAAACCCCTATTCCTAACATTACCCCACAAGTGTTGTGTACATTGCATAAGGTTCAATAAATGAAATGCATCATCATGGAAATTTATGAAACACATGATTATGTAGCATGATCTTATACTCCATGAAGATACTTGCAACAACATACAAGATGTCTACCTTATAAATTATGTGAACCATCAATTTTTTTAGTGTTCTATAAACTTCTCTTGCACTCTTAGGAACTTTCACCTAAAAGGAGAGAGATATAACCCTAAAATTGAGGTTGTTCACTCAAATTAAGGAATGTAAAATGGAATTATGACTAAATGGATTGATTTAAATGCAGCTAAGCTATGAAATTTATTGATTATGAAAGCAAAACTAATGAAATATGCAATTTTTGAAAACATAGTGAGGTATGCAAAAATGAACAAAAAACATAAACTAATGCAAAAAAAATTGAATGAAGCTTTTTCAGAGTGCACCTGGAAGTTGATTACTGATCTTGGAAGGTTTTGGAAACTAGAAAAAAATATTGTAAATCACTAGTGGGACTAATTTTCCACTCATGGAGAATCAATCCTCCTACTAGTAAAAACACTTGAAACTACTTTCCAACTATTAGGAACTGGATTATGAAAAAATCAACTTTTTCAACCCCTAAGTGGGACTCATTCGCCACTGATGGTGAATTAGTCCTCTTCCAAAAATTTTCAAATTTAAGAGTCAATTTTGTAGGTCCAGATATGCATTTGTCTTCTTGTCAAGTTAAAGGAGTCAAATCTGTAGAAAATAGGTTGTAGGTTGTATCCAATCTTGAATTAGGGTTTGGTTGACTTGAAACACTTTGTTGACTTGTTGAGCACCTTTCAACACTTATTTTATTGATAAATTTGCATACAAAAGTTTACAAACACACATGCAAAAGGGGAAAAATGGCTAAGGGTTAGAGTATAGGGATTTTCCTTGGTCAAATCTCACTTTGGTAATCAAACCCTTAATAAAGAAATGAAATGAAATGAGAAATGAACAATGAATAAGCAACATGCAAATTTCCTAAACTCACCAAATCCTTGTTGTTGAAGTCTAAAGATAAGTCAATGGCTGCTCCAAGATACTTGACAATTCCTTGATTGAATGATGCTTTGATGGATTGAATGCAAGAATGGTAATTGATGTTGAATGAGTGAATGCAAGTGAATTAGGAGTAAAATGGGTAGAAAAAAACCTATGTATACACACTTATGCCCTAATAACCCAATAATATGTCATCATAGGCTAACATAAGGTCTTTTTGAATAAAAACCCAAAAGAAAATTTGAATTATTTTGGATTTGGAGCCAAAATGGATTCATTCACCATCCATGGCGAATGGGTCCCACTCTAGGATTTTAAGTGGGTGTCAAGAATTAAGTTGCATTTAATGTTTGTCGAGTTTGAATTCAAAATTATACTTAATTAAGTCTTATGAGTGCATAGATGGGTCAAATAAAGCATATGAAGGGTGTAAATAGTGATAACAAGGCTAGAAAAGCATGAAATATTGTTACAAGACTTTACAACACTTTAAAATAGGACTTGAGAAGGGATAAAATGTGATTATTAGATGAAATTATAATGAGAAGAGTCTAGAAAAGTGTAGAAATGTGTTACAACACTTCACAAAACCTTCACAAGATACCATAGTTTGAATATTTAGGACCTAATGTGAATGCATAAGTTACATTCCAACACTAAAACAAAGAAAAATAGATCAAGCATCACAAGAGAAAAACCGAAAAGACCACGAAAATGTCAATGATCCATTTTTCTATGGTACAATATGAAATCCTCTCATCCTCCAATATGCCACCTATGAAAGAAAAGGGACAAGACAAGGTTAATATGTACTAGACCAAATAACACAAGATTGAAATCCAAGTCATAATAAAAGCTTCAAGTTACTATCAAATGGTAAAAATCCTCATTACTAGAGATAATAACCATAACAAATAATAATACATGAAATAATCCATATGAATAGAGGTTTCAAAACATTAGTAAAATTCATACCAATAACATATCCAACACATAAACGATAACCACAATCTCCATGTATAAAAACATTTCCATGAAGAACATACACATGTAGGAACTCTCAATCCATAGGTAATGTTAAATATTAAAATAGGTGAAGGAATACAAATCATACCAATGAACATTCATACCAGTGTGTGGATAATAATAAAACCATGTAGTATCAAAGAATATTCAAAATGATCTACACGTGTAAGAAAAACTAATGGATACTCTCTCACACCATGTCACCATAACTCTCACAATTCCACCATAAAAAAATGTAAACATGAACACCTGGGAAGTAACCAATGAGAAAATAGATAAAACCTATAAAAAATATCAAATAACATATCTTTCTTCCAACACCTCAAAATTCTAAGTCATGTCATGTAAGATCTCCTTCACAACCCAAACTATAAAAGCCTCAACAACACCCTATTGTTTGATGAAATATATAATTAAATTATATTATTCAATTGAAAATAAATTTAATTAGCTCACACAATCCACTACAAAACATTCTTCATAGGAAAACAAATTCTTGCAACAAATATTCTAAACCAAGTTTGCAACTTGTAATTGACAATCTCAAATCTAATAAAACTTTGTTAATTGAATTACAACCATCCAAAAAGGACAATGGGGCTGCAACAAGCCCAAAAAATACTTCTAAAAATCATCACAAAATGATTTGCAATGGAAAATGAAAACTTTGAAAACAAAGTTTCTTGAGCACCTGCAACAACAAAACTTTCAAAACAACCCCAACAATTCAAATCTGCAACTATTAGCAATGTTCATGGCTATGTAACTAGCCTCCAATTTATAAAAAAACCTTTAAAACTCCTTCTTGGAGGTACTCCATGCCTCATTTTTCCTCCCCTTCAAAAATGTGCTTCAAAATTTCTTTCCATGCTTTCAATAACCTCCGAAAACCCCACTGCATGCTCATGAAATTAATGAAAATTTAATTCTTTTCCTTTCTTGCCTAGGTATGCCATAACCTGTGGTAGTGAATTCAAACTCCAATAAATCCAATACATTATAAATCAATTAATTCTTTTAATTGCTTGGACAAATAATAAAATGTGGAGTTTTTATTCTCCAAAAAGGAAAAAGCAAAAATTAGGTCCTCGGTACCCACCTCTAGTCCCTAATTCTTAGGGATATGATTCTTGTTCTTTAAATCATCCATTATCCCATTTTCAATGCCCATAAATATTTTTTATTTATTTTCCAATTGAAATGCTTTATTCTATTTATTTATTTTTAAATCCCACTAGTCAACTTGTCAAAGTTGCACAAGAATTGAATAGAAAAAATAATTTAATTACAAATAAATATTTAGCCATCCTCACAATATAATTAAAACCAAAAATTAATCCACTTCAAAAATTTAAAAATATAACCTTTTTATTGACATACGAATGAAAATCACCATGGGTTCTCCTGCATCAAACACCCACGGTAGAAAAGAAATATTTCATAAGTTGCACTTAGAAATATTTATAGAACTTGTGTTTGTCATGGATCCACCTCACTGCCACTGGGATCTTCCTATTCACCAAATTTTACAACCTCACAATATTATATCCTTTCATCTTTACTTCTCTACCCTCCATGTATTTCAAAATTTTAATCTAACCTCCCACCAATATATTCCATTAGAATTAATAATAAAAAATATACCTCCACCTTCAATAAAACAAATGTACTTCATTCCTCTCTTTTTGTTTTTCCTTTTTCCTCCTCCTTTACCAAGTTTTCAATGTAGTTTTTCACTCATATTATGCCTTCAGAAAGACATACTGCTATTGTAATTTGATCTTCTACACCAAATTTAGTGTTAGCACCACAATCCACAGTTTCATTATCCACATTTTGTAACAAATAGTCAAGCTCTATTATCAAGGAATATTCATCTTCAATAATTCTAATCAAACAATCATATGAAAACATCATTTTTACCTCAGTCTGTTAACCACTCACATCTACTTCCAAAGGATTTATTGCTGCAACCTTTGACTCTATTTTTACATTCTCAATATCATCAAAACATGTACTAAAATATGAAGTTACCTCTTTACCTTTGGATGCAACCTCTACATTTACTGAAATTTTCTCATTCCACTCTCTTTCAATTACTTCTAATCATATTATCAAATCATCTTTCTCTTGCTTGATGTCAAATGCATGAGACTCTGTTGCACCCTCTTTCTTTCCTACATTCAAAATATTATTAGAAAGATAAAAAATACCTTCAACTCTTCTATTCTCTATTTTCAAGACATCTCAATGCTTCAACAAAAGAAATCTTCAATCCCTTAGATTTTACTGATGTAATCTGCCTCCTTCGGCGATCTGTTTACAAATCGCTCTTCCAATATTCACTAATATTAATGTAAACTACCTCTTTTGGTGATCTATTTACAATCACGGGAACCTCAATTCCTCAAATACTCTAAAAATTTCTTCTTTCTACTTTCACATTCATCTGCAAACAAAATCCACAAATTCTCCACCCTCGGGTCTTGATGCAAACTACCTCCACTCGACACTTCTACCTGCACAATCATGAACTCCCGCTCTGATACCACTAATGGAAGAGATAAGTAAATCAGATTCATCAATTTAAAATAAATTTAATTATCTCACAAAATCCATTGGAAAACATTCTTCACAGGAAAACAAATTCTTGCAACAAATATTGTAAACCAAGTTTGCAACTTGCAACTAGCAATCTCTAATTTAATCAAACTTTTCTAAATGAATTGCAACATTCAAAAAATGACAATGGGGGTGAAAAAATAACATACAATACTTCTAAAAATCACCACAATATTATTTTCAATAGAAAATAAAAACTTTGGAAACAAAGTTTCTCCAACACCTGCAACAACAAAACTTTCAAAATAGCCTCAACAATTCAAATCTGCAACTACTGGTGATGTTCATGGCTCTACAACTAGCATCCAACTTAAAAAAACACCTTTAAAACTTCTTCTTGGAGTAATTGCATGACTCATTTTTCCTCCCTTTCAAAAATGTGCTTCAAAATTTCTTTCCATGCTTTCAATAACCTCCAAAAACCCCACTACATGCTCATGAAATTAATGAAAAATTAATTCTTTACTTTTCTTTCCTAGGTATGCCATAACTTGTGGAAATGAATTCAAACTCCAATAAATCCAATACATCATAAATTAATTCATTCTTTTAATTTCTTGGACAACGAATAAAATGTGGAGTTTCTATTGTCCAAAAAGAAAAAAAGGAAAAATTAGGTCATGGGCACCCACCTCCAGTCCCTACTTTTTAGGGATATGATTCTTGTGCTTTAAATCATCCATTATCCCATTTTCAATTCCCATAAAGATTTTTAACTTATTTTGCAATTGAAATGCTTTATTCTTTTTTTTTTGTTTTAAATCCCACTAGTCAACTTGTCAAAGTTGCACATGAATTTAATAGAAAAATTAATTTAATTAGAAATAAATATTTATCCATCCTCACCATATAATTCAAACCAAAAATTAATCCACTTCAAAAATTCAAAAATGCATAATTCAAAAATTCAACCTTTTTGTTGATACAAGAATGCAAACCACCATGGGTGCTCCTGCATTAAATACCCATGGTAGAAAAAAAATATTTCATGAGTTGCACTCAAAAATATTTATAGAACTTGTGTTTATCATGGATCCACCTCACTGCCTTGTCCACTGGGATCTTCCTATTCACCAAATTTTGCAACCTCAAAATATTATATCCTTTCATCTTTACTCCTCTACCCTCCATGTACTTCAAACTTTTAATCCAACCTCCCATCAATATATTCCATTAAAAATTAGCAACCAAATATATACCTCCACCTTCAACAAAACAAATGTACTTCTTTCCTCTATTGTTGTTTTTCCTTTTTCCTTCTCCTTTACCAAGTTTGCAATGTAGTTTTTCACTCCTATTATGCCTTTGGAAAGACATACTGCTGCTGCAATTTGATCTTCTACACCCAATTTAGTGTTAGCACCACAATCCATAGATTCATTCTGTAATGCCCGTCGTGCAAACCCCAGAGAACACACACATAATGCGAATAATTTTTTTTTTAAATAATAAAAGTAAACATGTGCAACAACAATAACACATAACCACAAAGCATATTACATAGCAATGACTAACATAGTTCTCTGGGGCACGCGAGGTTACTTCACAACACTAAACAGAATGAAGATAAGGAATATAACATAACCATTTAATTTATGATAACCAAATTTATGATAACCATATACATTGATACCTCTGAGAATCATGATGCGAGCATAATAAACATCACATAATTACATCCATGACAAAACTCTTAAAAGAGTTACAAAAGAACCTAACTATTACATCATTGTTATAATATTACATTACAATTTTCTTTGATACATGAATTACATTGAACTTCCCAACATGGGGATTGATCCAAGAAAAAATGGAACATCAAGTACATCTGATCACTGGTACAACTCCACTGCGGAAAGCTGAGAAGACAAGACGCTGATGGGGAACCCAACGGGTGTGGAGCACGTTCCACCCAACCATGTGAATTACAAGTAACTCACCCCCCGTGCTCAGAGGTGACGAGGAAGTGAACCCGACCATGAATATCAACCGACTCAACAACATAATACAGAACAAGTACAACTCAAGAATGCAATGCACAACCATCGACGTACTCAAATCACGTAACAAGCAAACCAAGAACTCATCACGATAACATGAAGTAATATCACTTAACAATCACGAATCAAATTCACAAGAATTCAAAGAAACATCACAAAGAGATAACATCCAGAAGAACCGAACCAACACCCAAAATACATTTCCAAATAAATCAGAACCAATAAAAAGAATACGATTCCATAACTCTGAATCAACCATTCAATACACCATTCCATAAGCAACAAGAACAAGTCAGACGGGTGTCAAGTAGGGAGGGTCATCATATAGCTCACATGGGATCCCCTGGCTCTTCCTCCAACCGAGGCGCCGGCACCCACCTATGGATTCCCTAGCCCTAAAATCAGAAACAACATAAATATAACAATATCCAGAGGCAACAAGAATCAAGAACAACAAGGGTGTCTAGTGGAGAGTGTCATCGCATGGTCTTACATGAATTCGCCAGACTACCTATCACAAGGTGCCGCCTCCATCTATACATGGATTATCCAGACAACCTAGCTCAAGGAGCCGCCTTCATCTATGGTTATCCAGACATCCTATTTCAAGGTGCCGCCCCATAGGGTTACTCATGCGGAGCCACTTACCTTTCATAGATACAAGGTAGTGACCTTACCAACCAGGTCTTCCCACCCATCGTTAGCCTTTGAAAGCGCTAACGGCAGGGGTGAGGTGCATGTTTTTATCTTGTTATGTGTTAACTAACCCAACCCCCCCTAAATTCTATTTTTAGGTTATCACTTGTTTAACTACTCTTACGTGGGTTTCCCTGGCACTTCCTCTTACCCGAGGCGCCGATGCCCACGAAGAGCCACTCTCCCTATGACCCCTAACATAACTCAAACTAGGCAAGGGTTGAACTAAAACATATAAGCATAAAACCACAACAAGAACACGCGAGGCATTAACCCTCTCGCAATAATTCATACTCCAAAAGTCTTAACAACCTGTTCACCCCTTCCTAACATAAACCAACACTCCAATAGCATAACCAATCGAGAATATATTTTAACATGACCAGCCTCTGGAACAAGGATTACAAGATGAACAATAGGGTTCCCACATCGCAAAGTAAGGTTACAACAATTAAAAAGGAAAATGATAACCAGATCACACAAATGCATAACTTAAAGTAAACGATTCACACAATTACACAAAACACTCCAATCTTGAACTGATATAAAGAAACACAAGAAGTAAATAATCCTACATCAGAATATTTAATTCTTAACAAAAGACTTCCAATAGATATCATAAAAATACACATTAAAACCTCCGATCAAGGAATTCGAGAAACCATTGAAATTAAAACATACAATAACAATTTCAGACACGAACTCGATACGCATATCAAAGGACATCAAAACCATTCACAAAAAGTTATCAGATACCAATCACCAAATATACGAAATACAGTTTCTTCGATAAAATTCTACAATAACAAATCAAGACAAGATCTAGTTAAATTATTCATCCAACCAATAAAATAATACCCTACATTTACATAGCAACACTAATTAATTTATTTTATTTTATTATTATTTTTTTTTTAAAAAAAATTAATCAAAACACAAAATTAAATCTTAATTATAATTATACTAAATAAAATAATTATAATTTCATTTTAAATAAAATAAACTTTAATATTTTATATTTAATAAAAAATATATATATACATTTATTTATTTATAAACTATATATAATTATAAAAAACAGCTTTAAAATAAATTCCAAAACAAAATAAAAAGAAGTGATAACTCTCGTTCACAGACAGTACGGGCTACAAATTCCCAAGGATCAAGGGTAATGCTAGCCCTTGGGACTCCGCTGCGGGTAAATTTTTTGGATCTCCAAATAGTCCTTAGGACTCACGTCCCCATAGGACTCAAGCCATGCATGGGTCCTTAGACTCATTGTGATGTGAAGAAAAAGTGGGATGGACTGTACTGCTCAGCCCACTCCATCCCCCAAATTTCATTTTTTTTTTTATTTTTTAATAAAATTTTATTTAAACTTTAATTTTATTTAATTTATTTATACAAAAATAAATTCCGTCCTGTACCAGGTGCGGTACGGCGCTGATGCAAATAGGCAAAACCCAATTAATATTAAACTATTATAAACACAGATTTTAATTTAAGAACAATAGTTTATATATATATATATATATATATGTATAATTTATAAATACATATATATATATAGAGACACATTTCTTCGGTGTAAACACAGAAAAACATATATTAAAAAACAGAGTATATTTATAATTACAGAATATTTCAAATCCATTAGAATAAAAGGAAGATATAGGGCATAACTAAATAAGATTTAAAGAGTTTTCTCTTTCAATTTGTTTGGAAACAAATTGATTTCTAAATTCAATATGAAACCTTCCTTTCATAGAAGCCCTATTTGCTTATTCGTTTTCTAGTTTCAAAGAAATCTCTTAAGTTTAAATCACCGACGGATTTTTTTTATTTTTAAAAAATTTTAAACAGAGATTGATTCTAACACACATTTGTATTCTTTTCTTTACAGATTTAAAAACAGTCAAGAAAGAAAGAAAGAAGGTGGAACCTGGAGTCCTGCGCTCTCGAAAACCTGATGTTGATTGCCTGAATCCGATGGCCTCTACACAAAGCTTCTCGTTCCAACTTCGAAATCTCTTCTACAAACTTTTGTGCTCGAACTCGAATCCAATCCTTTGTTCAGAAGACTTCTCCAAAACAACACCAGTAACAGATTTCTAATTCCTTTTAAGAACTCTCACAAAACAAAACAAAAGAATCCCATATCATTTCTTAATTTTCATAATACAATTCCAAAATCTTATTCAACTTCTGTAACACTCCTCCTCCCTCTCTCCAGATTCAAAACACATAATAATTTGTGCAATCTCTCAATCCCTAATCTTCTGTCTCCCCCCCCTTGCTATTTTTCCTAATTAAATTAAAAATATCTTATCCATCTCTCACAAAACTCTAAAAATCCAAAAAAATAAAATAAAACAATTCTTTAAAAGCCAGCTTTTTAATTAGATCTCTATTCTTATTTGCTCTCACCATCTTTTTAGTCTGTTATTTGTTTTATTGCTTTTAATTTCTATTTTTACCACTTTCTTGCACAACACATTTTCTATTTAATTAAATAAATTATTCTAATAATTATCCCCACCTGATAGTTAATTAAAATAATTAAAATACCTCTAATATTTAATTATCATTTAATCAAAACACATGACTTTATAAAAATTAAATAAAACATTTAAATATTTTCATACAAATAAATCAACATTAAAATAAACAATTATTATCCACATTCAATTAACTAAATCACAACCTATTAAATACTCACATTAATAAAATACGACATACACATAACGCAAAACACAAATGACAACAATTACACAAAGTAAACAATACCAACAACGAGACGACCTGACATCATGGGACGGGAGGACTTCATCGTCACCTCTGTATCAACATTTAACCGTTGGGCTATAGGTGCTCGCCCTGTCCTGCCGAAGCAGGTGGAATCGAGACTTATACCTGCAAATCCTGCATACAAACGAAATTGTGTACATGTGCATACATATATATATATCATCA
>VDFB02161313.1:0-26931 GCA_007258455.2 Sequoia sempervirens | reverse complement strand
ATGTATGAAAACATCCACGCTTCAAAGAAGGCTCCTTGAGAAGTTCCCATAATCCTGTTCAGCATATGAATCATATCACTGTATTCCATTTTAAAATCCATGCAAATTAATCTCTTTGGCAACTTGGAGCAGTGTCTTTTGGGTTCCTTGATCTAGTTAGAATTGACTATGTCCATGCAGGATTCCTTGGCTTGATCGAACATGGCCTATGATTCCTGTTGAGTCCTGTTCAACATTTTTTGACAATGGGGAATACCAAATACTTCCCTAACTGAATCCTGAGTGAAATACGCCAAGGTGATCCCATTAGGTGTTTTAATGGATCTTGTTTGAGAATTGTACCTTCTAGCATACTCGACCATTAACTCACTGCACTGAACTGCAGGTGGAAATCCTACTTCTTAATGAAGTCCAGACTTAACAATATTTGTGGCAATAGACGTAGGAATTTCGTTTTGAGTGCCAAACATCCTTCTCTTGTGTTGAATTGCATTAAACTGCTCAAAGTTGGTATCTTCTACCTTCTTCCACTTTGAGGATAACTGGGATTCTGGATAAAATTCTTTGAGGACTTCCTTTACTTGAGCCTTCTTGACTCCACCTCCCATGTTCTTTGGAGAAGACATTGTGCATATACAAAGCTTGAAGTTAGAGTATTTTAACAAATTTATAAATAGGCGATTTCTTGGCTGGAGAAATTTAAAATTAATTTAAAAAAATATCTAGAACTTAATTAAAAGGCTGTTAAAGAATAAACTCTCAATGAAATTTGATCCACCTTTATTGTTTTTAAAGAGCACTCATGGAATTTTAAATAATCTTTTGGATTTTGAAAGACTTATACTGAAGTTTTCTCAAATCCACAATGGAAAAAAAATCCTCCTCCCTTCCAAAATTGCCAATAATAACCTTGCATTTGTTTAAGAAATCCATAAATGGAAGAAGAAAATCGAACACTTATGTTCTGGAATTAAAAAAAAATCTCCTTGTAGCTGAAAAAAGACGTCCTTCTCTTGAGATGGGTTTGCTTGTGAAATATTTGACTTTGCAAATAATAAAAATAAGCTCACAAGATCATCTTTTATAATAAAACCTTTCCAAATTGATTTAGGTTGACTTCTTTCTTTCATTGGGTGCTTTTTCTTTAAAACGAAAAAAACAATCTTATCCTAATCTTTGACTGTCCAAACAAGGCATCCCTTTCTCATTAATTTATAACTTTCAAATGAAATTTAAGTTATCTAAACTTTCTTTTCTTTTGGTAAAATTTGACCCTCAAGTGGACTTTTTACTTTTCCAACTGGAATCTCACTTACCAAAGAGATTTTGCCTTAGAAAATTTTTGATTTTCACTTTGAAGAATTCGACTTTCAACTGAAACTTTCTACTTCCCAACTGGAATTCCACTTTGACTTGGAGTTCCTAAAGTCCAATTCAATATTTCACTTGCCTTAGTCGATTTTCATCTTTGTCGAACTGGAATTTCGAACTTTCCAACTGGAATTCCTTGTAGAAGGCGGATTTTGTCTCGATCTTTCAAATTTCAATTGGATTTCTCTTCAAGATTTCGGATTTCTCAAATGGACTTTCTGAAAATTCATCTGGATTTTCCCAATGGTGTACTTATCCAGCCTTAGGTGAATTTTATTGCAATTTTCTTGCTTTTTACTTGATTTTTAAGTGATTTTCTCATGAAGGCGTGATTTTGTCCAGTTGATTTTTACCCTTTGCATGCGCCCTTTTCAGCTTTTTCTCATCTTGCATGCGCTTTTCTCATGATTGCATGCGCTTTTCTCATGATTTTTCATGATTTTTCAAGATCTCTGCTTGATTTTTGCTTGCTTTTTAGTTCCAAAAGTGGAAACTTTCAACCCCACTGCCAGTGACACCTAGCACATTCTAAAAATAGAAACTTAGTAAAAATAGAAAAAAGCAAAAAGTAACTTTCTAAAAATAGTAAATTCCATATTGGTCCAGAAATGCCAAAAATGAAAAAAGCAAAAAGCAAAAAAGCAGAATCCCTAAAAATTAGGAAGTGTCAGAATTGAGTGAAAGCACAAGCAATCCTCGTCTGTAGGGTCTTCTAAGCACTTCTATGACGTTTACGTTCAGTTTTAGGCTCAAACTCCCAACTTGGCTCGAATGATTACTCCAGACTTTGACATGGAATTCCCAGACATCAGAGACTATGAAATTGCTACTCAAAGGTAAACCCTAAGGGAAAACCAGCGAGGGTCCCCATTTGCAATGGGGCAATGTGTGAAAAAGGTCACAATAGTACCCAACTCTATTACCAAATTATTACTATACTCAATTTAAATATTACTATTTTTTCTTGAAAATGTAAGATTCTTGAGTGATGCTACTTTTTTGGGTGCTTCTATGACAATGGCATACAAAGATAAGGGAATTTAAGCATACTTCAAATACATCTTCAAAAGGTATCAAGGTGAATGCAAAGTTATACATAGAAGTGTTAGTATTTCACACAATTTAATGCTTTGGATATTTTTACCATGGGTTAATCCTAAATGAAGGGATGCCACTCTACAAGTCCACCTTTGTTTACAAATTTCCTTTGAGTCAATTTGGATATTACTTGCTTATTTTGGAATTGTGGTATTCCAGGGGAATGCTATTGATCTAGATGGTTCTTTTTTGATTGGTTTTAAGAACTGGATATGTCATATTTAAGCTATGCTCCTTGTCGGGTACCTATGTTGTCATTAGAAAATTTACATAAACATCTCTACTTCATCTTATCCTGTAATGATTGAAATAAATCTCCGCTAAAAGGATTTTCTGTAGTACATACCAATCTGTAATAACAAACTCCACAATTGGCATAACAAATAGAACGAATCTCGTTTTCCATAGGATGATCTGGAGCGATCTCCAATGCATTTGCATATTGCGTCAATGCTGCGTCAAAGGGATATTTAAACCAAAGACTCACAAAAGACCTCTTTCTCCTACTCATCTGTCACGGTATCTTCGTAGTTTTCTGAGACAAAAGGAATTTCATCTTCATTTTAACCTTCGCTGGCAGACTCGCAATCAATAGTTTCAAAATTGGGCTGAAAATTATTCAGGGCTCCTCACACTTCCATCTACAATCCATGCACTTATCAAATACCATCAAAACTTCCTATGTTCCACGAAGTCATCTTTTTGAAGAATGAAGGAAACAGGGGATGTGATTTGAATACGGTTGTAACTCCAAGTCCTAGGAAGAAAGGCATAGAAAAAAAGATAGATGTACCTAAATAATCAAAATATAATAAGTATTAAAAAATAAATTTAACACAAAAGTAGATCTAAAAGCTGTTGAAGTTTGATTTTATGTGCAGATCGGTGAGAGCTATTCAATCTTCTGTTCAATTTTATGTGTAGATCGGTGAGAGTTATTTAGTCTTCCTGCTTAGATACGAAAACAACAAAATGGTCGTGTTGTTGCGATAAGCATAAGAAACCCCTTATCGCCCCTAATTTTTAGCACCTTTATTTTATCACCCTTGATTTTTAGTCACAATTTTTCATCCGCTATTTTTAACCGACAGGTTTTCTTCAAGCGACTGACGAGATTTGACGGGGATTTTTTTTTCAGGCGTGAGACTTTCCCAGTGGCAAAGCTCACAATAAATAGCCTATCGGCTAATTATTATTGTAACCGCAAACTAAAATAGCTCCTCTATTTTAGGATGATTGGTTAATAATAAATAAAACAACTCCCTATAACTCATGATATCTCAAACCATAAAAGAGAGGAGGTTTGTGAATGTAGGAAAAACTATGCATATTTGTTAAATAAAGGAAATGTAATGGGTGTGAGAGGGATATAGGGAATATCGTAGAAATGTAAGTGTGCAGGGTAACATGAGAAAATGCAAGGAAACATGGAATTTGAAGATTAACACAACAATGTTATAGAAGAAAGAGGCATGATAATAGTTTGTGGAAGATAGCATATATGTAGCAGCATGAATAAGTGTAGTATCTATTTATGTAAGAGTCAAAGATATGTAATTAATTTTAGAAAAATAAATAAATACATGCAGTTTATGAGTTGCGGAGTACTATGTACCAGACCAACCACCACGTGAATGAAGAGGAGGGCCCCCTCTGATGAAATGTAGTGATGTCATTTTTATTTTATGTGTGTTTTATTTTTTGTGGTTGTTTTTTTAACCTTAAAACGTGTGATTAAAAGGTATGGTTTTATTTTCATTGTTTCAATATGGTTAATTATAATTTTTTTTTCATTTACATGTTGAGTTTGATTTTAAAATTTATTTTATAATAGAGTTTTTATAGCAGTTTTGATTAATATTTTTAGCTACATTTCATCAGCACAAATTTAGTTATTGAATATTTAATTATCTCATTATTTACCCGAATTTTGGCCTATCTCTTATCCTATTGAAGCTAGAGAAAATCATGAGAGGCAACTTGATTATTATTAGATAATTCATTTATTTATTTAATATATTTATTTGAAAGAGAACTAATTGATTTTATTTTGATTTGTTCTTTGGTTTTGCCTTCTTGAATATTTGTTAACTATTTTGATCGAATGGTTTGTTGGTGTTTTTCCCAATACACCTAAGAAATATCTAAAGAGTAGCCAACTCCTATATTTAAGACCCTTAAAGTGAATGGCCAACTGACAAGATTCAGTTAAAGACTAAAAATATTCTATACTTTAAGCTATGTGGGGCCTATGAGGGAGTTCCTTTTAAAAATTTCATTTGACTATCTCAATAACTGACATAGCAAATCACATATCATTTCCTATAAGGGGTAAACAACATAATTCACTCAAAGGTTGGCTAATCTTCAAGCAAATATCTATTAATTTACTAGGAATAGGGAAAATATCTCACAAACCTGCTTCATTGTAGATCATTTTAAAACATTTGTATTCTAACCCTAAATTGATAGTCCAATATGTTATTATCACTCAAAAGGAAAATACCATGACAAATAGGCCAGTTTCTTCTTCAATTGGGTAATTGAGTTGTGCATCTTACAACCTGTCATGCATAAATTCTTTAAATATGATAATTATGGACTATTTCCATAAGGACTTGCGTTATGGAAATTCTCTACACATAATATACTTGATATTATATTCAAAACTAAAGGCATGCATTCAAATGAAACATTTGAAGATGAACAAAATATAGTTGATATTATATTCAAAACTTGTAGAATGGTTTACAAAGAAGAGTAAATGAACTATGTATGGAATTTACTTTCGATATCAGTAATTTCTACAAAACTCTTTAAGATTTCATATGAAGAGTTCAAAACCAAGACAATTTGACTACCCTAATTTTTAGTATTCTTCTATCTTCTATTTTCTACCCTTTTACATATCAGACTTGAGGACTCAAAAAGTTAGAACCCCTACAAATGAGCCCTAAATTCCATTTTATAGAGTAAGGGAGAAAACAAGCTTCTAGCTCGAAATGTAGTTACATTGCAAAATTTCATTTCGCATCAAATTTTGATTGCATTTCAAAATTCCCCACATGATAATTCTATTGAAATGAGGAAACCATACTTGTAACAACCTCCATAAAGAGAAATAAAGTATGACCAAAATTCCTTCAACCACCATGTAAGTAGCAAACCCAACAATCCTAGTACCATGAGGACACACAATCAGCATCCAACAACCCAAAAAGTAGTCACGCACAAAGAGAGAAAATAACTGCCACAAAAATTACCAATCAAAACAAAAATTTCATTTCACCACCACATTTTAAATCAACTAGAAGACCTTCCACCAGCATCACACAAACCATGGTACACACGTGCACTTCATGTTGTAGCAAGGGTTGGAGATGAAACTTCAACTCCTTCCTCGTCCTTGTCTCGCTTTAGCACAACACCATCATGACCACTAGGAGTCTTGACCACTAAAGGTTGAGTGAACAATACCTCAACTCCAAGGGATGGAGCTTGACTGAGGGCCTCAAGACACTGATGGTAGCTAGAATTCATCTCTGTTTTGGTCTTTGACAAGCTCTTTGTGATGTTAATCAGAGAGTTTTTTTGTCCAAAGGATCCACAACCATATCAAAGCTTTCATTGAATTCTGCTAGAGGGCCAAACAGTTTCTTCTCCTTTTTCTCCCACTGCCTATGAACTCTCATCTTGGCCTTTTAGATGATAGCTACATCTGGTAGCAATAGGTACAAATCCTTTTTCCCCGGGTATCCTCATGAGTGCATTGTCTTTGCTTTGGGTCTTCATCATAGGACCTCTGTCAATTAAATCGAGAATACCTCCATACTGAAACCAATGAAGCACCACCCTTTCTCATTCTGTGACTAGAAAATCTACATTAGTAACCTCAACTCTCTACACAAACTCAAAGACCTGATAACTAATTTCTATGGTGAAAATAACAAATCACCACTTATATTTATTGAAGAAAGTGATGATAACAATCATCAATGTTCAATGAAGAACACGCGTGCAAACTACACAATTTTTTGGCATGTATATTGTCACCGTTTAATTCCCAAATGCATAGAAATATGCATATCCTACTTCATGATTGCTGGAAATTAAGTTTCCACACACAGAGATATCAATTTGATCACACACGTAAAGAATAAATCATTAATGCTCAATGGTTTCAGAATGAAACGACTATCACGTGCCAGTTTATCAACTTGAAATATCGATCGTTGATCTTATGATGAGATGATAGATCAAACAGTTCACTTTGGGATGACTAGGTTTGAAATCCAACAGGGCATCATTTATTTTCCTTCAAACAATGGCACTAACCCACCTCAGATGGTAATTCAAACATCAACAAACTTCATCTTTCTCATAGATTGGGTGGATTGATCCATGTCTCAGGATCTTGCTAATCTCACGCTCTTTAACGAGCCTCCATCTTTTCCTCACAAGCTAGCAGGGAATGGTGAATATCGTTCCCAACATTCAATCTTGGTCATCAGTTTAGAACCATGGGAAATGAGCTAGATAGTGGTGAATGGGCCCCACGTCTATATGAAGACATGCATCATAATCTCACTGTTCTTGCACTACATAACTGGCCAACATTTTTTGTCTATGAGTTGGTGGGGTACGGTCAAGATCTCCTCCCACAATTTTGAATCAATAAACCTACATACAAGGAAAGATTAGCATTAAATAATTGGCCAATACTAGGCTGATGATGACTTGACCCTCATAGATAGATGACTTAAGCCTAAGTCACTTGGGGGAAAATTTAACACCCAAGTTTAGGACACAACTAAAATTAACAACTAACTGGGTGACTAGTGCTCTAGACCAAAGGGGGCCGGTAGCCAAAAATACATGATGGCTCAAGTAATGACTTAAGGAATTGGAAATTGGTAGGGTAGGTCAATGTGACATTAGAAGACTTGAAGGATCTCAAAAGAAAAACCCTACTTAGATATGGGGACAAGGGTTTAAAATGTAGACAAGGTCCATGGGGTTCTTAAAATTCTTAAGAATTTTAGAAGCTCCATCGCTGGCTCATGCTCGGGAACATATACCCCCAGTGGGTATAGAGAGAATTCAGATATCAAGTTGAAGTAGAAAAGGTAGAAGAGAAAAACCTAGGAGCATCTTAGGACAAGGCAAGAAAACAAAACAGAAAACCAACACACCAAACAAACCTATGTACACAATTTACAAAATACAAATTGCAGTTTACTTCCATAAGTTGGAGGCCCTTGGCCCCCAAAATTTAGGGACAATTCTTTCCTTTCTCAAACACTTTGGCTTGTTTTACTGATAATGGGTCCACATGAACATTATGCAATTCCAAGCCATCAATAGCATCACAATCAACACTTCCTATGAAATTTGATGTAACCTTACCACACTTATCCCTCTCCATGATAGGCTTATCAAACTGAAATGGGAAGATGATACCCTCATACTCAACACTATCATGAAGTGTATAATCACATCCCACCTGCTCATCAAATTCTAAAACTCTGTAGACACTTTTGCTCATACTTGGCCAATCTTTTATGAGATCAAGAGGAAGAAAAACATGATCAGGGATATCCTCAATCTGTTTGTCACAAGTGTCATCTACATGAGATGAAATAACTTCCATGATAAGGTCCATAAGATAGGGAGCATCTGCAAAAAAACTCTATTGCAGCTTCATATTGACTTATATCACTCCCCTTGTTATCTACTCCTTTGAACTGATCCTCATATGGATGAAATGATCCGACAATACTAACATATTATACAAAATCATCAAATAATCCCTTCTCCTCAACATAAAAAAATGTTGTCTTAGTGTCCATGGATTTATCCGAATTCACCTCTTGGTCTCCTAAGAGTGGATTGCCTTTTATATCAAGACAAATATTATCATGTGGAACATGAATAGCTGACATTTCAATTATCTTTCCAAGTACACAACCGGTCACCATAGGAAGATCAGTACAATCATGTACATCCTTTTTGACATCCATGCTACATTCAAAGCTAATGTCATAGTCTTGAACTTCTTCATCATGTGAGCTATTGTCACATTTAGACTCGAACAAGTCTAAGGCATTCTCTTGATACATCTACCAAGTACAATTTTCTCAACTAGATGTTTGTGAATTGATTTAGTATTATTTGTGTCTCCACATCCTCCATTTAATTATCATTTATAACCTCACTTTCCAATGTCGGCTCATCAAATAAAGGATTTTTACATACCTTCATGATAGTTGCATGTACCTCATCTTGCTTAGTGTCAAGATTCCAACAATTTTGATCATCAATGCATTCAAATTTACAGTAATCACTTGAAGAACAAAGAGAAACATTATCAAGATCCTCCTCATCATTTTCACTCACAATAATTGACCCGCATTTAGCAAATTATTCACATGAAGCGTACTACTCACTACCTAGGAAACACACACCCTCAATGCTATTAACATATCCCCTACTAGAAGCAAGGGATTCCATCTCCACTTCATAAGAAGAATCATATTCAATAGTAGAATCTCCAAACTTAGTGTCATCACTTTGATTCATCATTTGTGCCATATCATCAAAACTAAGTATATTCCCATCATTGACTAATGCATGATTAGTGTTGGGTGAATCAATTTGTGAGGTTTAACCATATATCTTGTGTTTTCTCATAGCTTATGACATCCCAAGGAAGATAATTAGATACTACCTTGTTTTCACATTCTGTCTCTTCATCCTCATCACTGCTACATGCACTTGCTTCCATGTTGCTTGTAAAAAAGCAAATTTCAATAGCCAGTTGCTTAGACTTTGATGCTTCTCCTTGATCTGTCAATATCAATCTTTGATCCTCCTCACTGTGGCAATTATTTCCCACATTATGGGAAACAACTAGGGCCATATGACCATGCTCAATTTCTTCCACAGTGTTAATCCAATCCACTACTTGATCAAGGCTATAAGGCTTCGGATTCTCAAACCATTGGCTTGATCCTGATATGTAGGCTTCACAAGATAAATTAATGCACATTAAATCACTAGGCCTAAAACTCTTGGGTATCTCCATCAGAACATCCAAGAATCTTGAAAATAAGTCATATGGTGACTCATTTACATGTCTTTTCATTTCATACAACTTTTTAAAAGAGAAAATCAAGTCACTCATTCCCATCCTTGGTTGACGTGAGGTTGATGCTTGCTCATGTTCAACATCTATTGGGAGTAATGTAGATGTAACATCTATGGGATCCTTTCCTTGATGAACATTTTTACTTCCTAATCTGCTTGGTTCAACAACCTAGATACTATTAGAACTATTGCTAGCAATTGCAGGTCCTCTAGCCTCTTAGTAAGCTTGTTGTAAGGTGGAATGCTCTTTATCTCTCAAAAAGAAGCTCATCTTACTATCAAATGCTCCAAAATATACAACAAAACACTTTACATCATTTGGTCTCATGTGCTCAGGTATTTCCCTTATGACGAGCTCTTTGTGATGTTAATCAAAGAGTTTTTTTGTCAAAAGGATCCACAACCATATCGAAGCTTTCATTGAATTCTGCTAGAGGGCCAAACAGTTTCTTCTCCTTTTTCTCTCACTGCCTATGAGCTCTCATCTTTGCCTTTTAGATGATAGTTGCATCTGGTAGAAATAGGTACAAATCCTTTTTCCCTGGGTATCCTCATGAGTGCATTGTCTTTGCTTTGGGTCTTCATCATACAACCTCTGTCAATTAAATCGAGAATACCTCCATACCGAAACCAATGAAGCACCACACTTTCTCATTCTTTGACTAGAAAATATACATTAGTAACCTCGACTCTCTACGCAAACTCAAAGACCTTATAACTAATTTCTATGGTGAAAATAACAAATCGCCACTTATATTTATTGAAGAAAGTGATGATAACAATCATCAATGTTCAATGAAGAACACATGTGCAAACTACACAATTTGTTGGCATGTATATTGTCACCGTTTAATTCCCAAATGCATAGAAATATGCATATCCTACTTCATGATTGCTGGAAATTAAGTTTCCACACACAGAGAGATTAATTTGATCACACATGCAAAGAATAGATCATTAATGCTCAATGGTTTCAGAATGAAACGACTATCATGTGCCAGTTTATCAACTTTAAATGTCGATCGTTGATCTTATGATGAGATGATAGATCAAACGGTTCACTTTGGGCTGACTAGGTTTGAAATCCAACAAAGCATCATTGATTTTCCTTTGAACAATGGCACTAACCCACCTCAGATGGTAATTCAAACATCAACAAACTTCATCTTTCTCATAGATTGGGTGGATTGATCCATGTCTCATGATCTTGCTAATCTCACACTCTTTAATGAGCCTCCATCTTTTCCTCACAAGCTAGCGGGGAATGGTGCATATCGTTCCCAACATTCAATCTTGGTCATTAGTTTATAACCATGGGCAATGAGCTAGATAGTGGAGAATGAGCCCCATGTCTGTATGAAGACATGCATCATAATCTCACTGTTCTTGCACTACATAACTGGCCAACATTTTTTGTCTACGAGTTGGTGGGGTATGGTCAAGATCTCCTCCCATATTTTCAAATCAATAAACCTACATACAAGGAAAGATTAGCATTAAATAAGGGGCCAATACTAGGTCGATGATGACTTGACCCTCACAGACAGATGACTTCAGCCTAAGTCACTTGGGGGAAAATTTAACACCCAAGTTTAGGACACAACTAAAATTAACAACTAACAGGGTGACTAGTGCTCTAGACCAAAGGGGGCCGGTAGCCAAAAATACCGATGCTCAGGTAATGACTTAAGGAATTGGAAACTGGTAGGGTAGGTCAATGTGACATTAGAAGACTTGAAGGATCTCAAAAGAAAAACCCTACTTAGATATGGGGACAAGGGTTTAAAATGCAGACAAGGTCCATGGGGTTTTTAAAATTCTTAAGAATTTTGGAAGCTCCATCGGTGGCTCATGGTCAGGGACATATACCCCCAGTGGGTATAGCGAGAATTCAAATATCAAGTTGAAGTAGAAAAAGGTAGAAGAGAAAAACCTAGGAGCATCCTAGGACAAGGCAAGCAAATACAACAGAAAGCCAACACACCAAACAAACCTATGTACATAATTTACAAAATACAAATTGCAGTTTACTTCCATAAATTGGAGGCCCTTGGCCCCCAAAATTTAGGGACAATTCTTTCCTTTCTCAAATACTTTGGCTTGTTTTACTGATAATGGGTCCACATGAACATTATGCAACTCCAAGCCATCAGTAGCATCACAATCAACACTGCCTATGAAATTTAATGTAACCTTACCACACTTATCTCTCTCCATGATAGGCTCATCAAATTGAAATGGGAAGATGAAACCCTAATACTCTAAAGTATCATGAAGTGTATAATCACATCCCACCTGCTCATCAAATTCTAAAACTCTGTAGACACTTTTGCTCATACTTGGCCAATCTTTTATGAGATCAAGAGGAAGAAAAACATGATCAGGCATATCCTAAATCTGTTTGTCACAAGTGTCATCTGCATGAGATGAAAGAAGTTCCATGATAAGGTCCATAAGATAGGGAGCATCTGCAAAAAAACTCTATTGCAACTTGATATTGACTTATATCACTCCCCTTGTTATCTACTCCTTTGAACTGATCCTTACATGGATGAAATGATCCTACAATACTAACATATTATACAGAATCATCAAATAATCCCTTCTCCTCAACATAAAACAATGTTGTCTTAGTGTCCATGTCTTTATCCAGATTCACCTCTTGGTCTCCTAAGAGTGGATTTCCTTTTATATCAAGACAAATATTATCATGTGGAACATGAATAGTTGACATTTCAATTATCTTTTCAAGTACACAACCGGTCACCATAGGAAGATCAGTACAATCATGTACATCCTTTTTGACATCCATGCTACATTGAAAGCTAACATCATAGTCTTGAACTTCTTCATCGTGTGAGCTATTGTCACATTTAGACTCCAACAAGTCTAAGGCATTCTCTTGATACTTCTACCAAGTACAATTTGCTCAACTAGATGTTCGTGAATTGATTCAGTATTATTTGTGTCTCCACATCCTCCATTTAATTATCATTTATAACCTCACTTTCCAATGTGAGCTCATCAAATAAAGGATTTTAACATACCTTCATGATAGTTGCATGTACCTCATCTTGCTTAGTGTCAAGATTCCAACAATTCTGATCATCAATGCATTCAAATTTAGAGTAATCACTTGAAGAATAAAGAGAAACATTCTCAAGATCCTCCTCATCATTTGCACTCACAATAATTGACCCACATTCAGCAAATTCTTCACATGAAGCGTACTACTCACTACCTAGGAAACACACACCCTCAATGCTATTAACATATCCCCTACTAGAAGCAAGGGATTCCATCTCCACTTCATAAGAAGAATCATATTCAATAGAGGAATCTCCAAACTTGGTTTGATCACTTTGATTCATCATTTGTGCCATATCATCAAAAATAAGTATATTCCCATCATTGACTAATGCATGATTAGTGTTGGGTGAATCAATTTGTGAGGTTTCACCATATATCTTGTGTTTTCTCATAGCTTATGACATCCCAAGAAAGATAATTAGATACTACCTTGTTTTCACATTCTGTCTCTTCATCCTCATCACTGCTACATGCACTTGCTTCCATGTTGCTTGTAAAAAAGCAACTTTCAATAGTCAGTTGCTTAGACTTTGATGCTTCTTCTTGATCTGTCAATCTCAATCTTTGATCCTCCTCACTGTGGCAATTATTTCCCACATTATGGGAAACAACTAGGGCCATATGACCATGCTTAATTTCTTCCACAGTGTTAATCCAATCCACTACTTGATCAAGGCTATGAGGCTTCAGATTCTCAAACCATTGGCTTGATCCTGATATGTAGGCTTCACAAGATAAATTAATGCACATTAAATCACTAGGCCTAAAACTCTTGGGTATCTCCATCAGAACATCCAAGAATCTTTAAAATAAGTCATATGGTGACTCATTTACATGTCTTTTCATTTCATACAACTTTCTAAAACAGAAAATCAAGTCATTCATTCCCATCCTTGGTTGATGTGAGGTTGATGCTTGCTCATGTTCAACATCTATTGGGAGTAATGTAGATATAACATCTATGGGATCCTTTTCTTGATGAACATTTTTACTTCTTGATCTACTTAGTTCAACAACCTAGATACTATTAGAACTATTTCTAGCAATTGCAGGTCCTCTAGCCTCTTAGTAAGCTTGTTGTAAGGTAGAAGGCTCTTTATCTCTCAACAAGAAGCTCATCTTACTATCAAATGCTCCCAAATATACAACAAAACACTTTACATCATTTGGTCTTATGTGCTCGAGGATTTCCCTTATGACCTTAGCAAATCTAAGGTTGATAGTAGGGACCAATTCCCCCTTATCCCTAGAAATATCTATGAAATTCTTTCTTGCAACACTTGGGTTTATCCTTTCACCAAATTGTTCCATGAAGGTTGCCTTAAGTTCATTCCAACAATGTACAGAAGAATCAAGCAGAATAGAGAACCAGTCTCTTGCACCTCCTTTCAAAGATTGAAAAAATAGCTTCATAACCACGTCTTCAGGGTCTATCTCATAATCACTCATCATGTCAGCAAATTCTTGCACATGCTTACTTATTGATTTTGAATTTTTATCATTTAATCTTGATATTTTGTCTATGATCCTTGGTGGTACAATATTTGGGTAACCACAGATATTGTCAAAGCTAATAGCCTTGTACCTATCAGTACTAAAATTTATTTGGTGAGACAATGACTGGTCACCCTACATGTCTTTTTCCATATTTATGCTAGATGATGTGAATGATAACCCGTCCTTAATTCTTGAAAATGAATTTAGAATATACCAGGTGAACATACAATATTATCCCAATTCCTTTCACAAAATATGATCCTAAGCCTTCAACATATGTATTTCTTACAAATTCTACCTAAGATCTAACAATCTGACATGCTCCTTTTATCATAATGCATAGATTTTAGACTGTACGTAAAATAATATGAGAATATTACTATCATTCCCGCACCTAGTGCTAATTCACTCATTAGGGAATCATTTACATCTAAAGTATGGGAAATTTATCTTGATTTATTAGTAATATGCTTAATTTTTTTCAAATTCTATGAAAATACCTAGTAATTTGTAGTAGGTGACTATCCTTTTCCTTTTAAGTTGTAGATCCTATCAATTGGTGTATGCTTTAATAGGTCCTTTGAGTTAGAGTTGCCACCTCCTTTAAAGAGGATTGATCTTCAAGTGAGATGAAGTTTCTTTACAAGTAGTACATGTTTTGGGCTATCTTCCACAACAAAGTCACATTCGGATCCTTCAATCTTTGTTGCACTCAAAATATTTTCTAGGATCAAGAATTTGTTATTATCCTATCAAGATATTTAGGTTCATTTCACCCTTTGACTCTTTATTTTGTATATGTGTCTAGGCAATGAGAATTTCCCTAGTAGATACGCCATTCTGTTGGTGTTTGTCCTAGTACACCTAAGAAATCTCTAAAGAGTAGCCAACTCCTATATTCAAGACCCTTAAAGTGAATGGCCAAGTGACAAGATTCAGTCAAAGACTAAAAATCTTCTACATTTTGGGCTCTGTGGGACCTAGGAGGTTGTTCCTTTTAAACATTTCATTTGACTATCTCAATAACTGACATAGATAATCATAGATCAATTCCTATAAGGGGTAAACAACATAATTCACTCAAAGGTTGGCTAATCATCAAGAAAATACCTATCAATTTACTAGGAACAGAGAAAATATCTCACACACATGCTTCATTGTAGATAATTTTACAAGATTTGTATTCTAACCCTGAATTGATAGTCCAATATGTTATTATCACTTAAAAGGAAAATACCATGACAAATAGGCCAGTGTCTTCATCAATTGGGTAATGGAGTCATGCATCTCACAACCTGTCATGCAAAAATTCTTTAAATCTAATAATTATGGACTATTTCCATAAGTACTTGCATTAGGGAAACTCTCTGCACATAATTACAAGTTCATGACCTCATTTAAACAGTTAGTAGTTTCTTCTCCTTTTTCTCCCACCACCTATGAACTCTCATCTTGGCCTTTTAGATGATAGCTGCATCTAGTAGCAATAGGTACAAATCCTTTTCCCTAGGTATCCTCATGAGTGTATTGTCTTCACTTTGGGTCTTCATCATAGGGCCTCTATGAATTAAAATGAGAAGACCTCCATACCAGAACCAATGAAGCACTAGGATTGCTCATTCTGCAACTAGAAAATCTACACTATTAACCTTGGCTCTCTGCACAAAATCAAATACCTGATAACTAATTGCTATGGTGAAAATAGCAACTCACCACTTCTATTTATTGAAGAAAGTGATGATAACAATCATCAATGTTCAATAATGAACACATGCACAAACCAGAAAATTCATTGGAATGCATATTATCATCATTTAATTCCCAAATGCATGGAAATATGCATATGCTACTTCATGATTTCTGACAATTAAGTTTCCACATGCGCGGAGATCAATTTTATCACACCTATAGAGAATAGATCATTAATTCCCAATGGTTTCAAAATGAAATGACTATCACATGCGAGTTTATCAACTTTGAATGTCGGTCGTTGATCTCATGATGAGATGGTAGATCAAATAGTTCACTTTAGGCTGACGAGGTTTTAAATATAATAGAGCATCATTGATTTGTCTTCAGCGAATGGCACTAACCCACCTCAGATGGCAATTCATCTATCAGAAAACTTCATTTGTCTCATGGAATGGATTGATTGATACATGTGTCAGGATATCACTAATCTTTTCTTCTTTAATGAGCCTCCATCTTTTCCTCATGAGCCAATGGGGAATGGTGTAGATCATTCGCAACATTCAATCTTGGCTGTCAGTTTAGAACCACGGGCAATGAGCTAGATAGTGGAGAATGGACCCCACATCTGTATGAGGACACACATCATAATCTCGTTATTCTCACACTACATAACTAGCCAACATTTTCCATCCATGAGCTGGTGGGGTATGATCAAGATCTCCTCCCACAGTTTTGAATGACTAAACCTCCATACAAGGCAGGATTAGCATTAAATAAGGATCCAATACTAGGCCGATGATGACTTGACCCTCGAAGATGAATGACTTAAGCTTAAGTCACTTTGGGTAAAATTTAAGACCTGACTTTTGGACACAACTAAAATCAACAACCGACTGGGTGACCGACACTCTAGACCAAAAGGGTCTGGTAGCTGAACATGCATGATGGCTCGGGTAATGACTTAAGGAACTAGAAACTGGAAGGGTAGGTCAATGTGACATTAGAAGAATTGAAGGCTCTCAAAAGAAAAACCCTACTTAGATATGGGGACAAGGGTTTAAAATGCAGACAAGGTCCATGGGGTACTTAAAATTCTTCAAATTTTTTGAAGCTCCATTAGGGTTCGCTAATTTGATTTATTTGTTTGTGTGAGATGGTGAAATGAGATCTAAGGCTAATGACTAGCCTAAATCACATATTCAACCATTGACATTAGGGGACACAAAACTAACCAAGAAAAAATATCAGGATATTATCCTCAAAGAAGAGGCTAAATAATTGGTCAAGGTTTTGGTTCCCTTTTTTTTGTTGATGGATTGATATGGTGTGTATGTGTGTGATTGATGGTGTGAACTATGTAGAAAATATAATAGGAGAAAATTTTCACATAATTTGAAAAAGATAGAATACAAATACAAAATTAGAGAGTAGGGCTAAATAATGTAGAGAGGAGAGAACTTGTCATTAAAATCTAAGAAAAAAATGGTTGGATAGGGGTGAGGGTGCTCTAGTTTGGAAATGGTGCTTTTCAAAGCTTCAAATTTTGTATAGGAGCATCACTCTATAGGTATTTTCCTACTGAGGTTAAATTAGTATATGAATAATCAGTATTGCCCTAATTTTATGAGAGAGGGTTCGTGAATGCTTGTCTTAGGGTTTTGAACTCTTGAGATCTCTAATCCACTTGAATCCACTTTAGACCTATAACATACAAGAAGGATAGGGGAAGAAGGGTTGTATTGTAAAGAGGCTTGCCTATGTCAAACCATATTTTAGTGTTTCCACCTCCACAAATGACTATAATTATGATGGTAAAGAGTTCTTATACTAGGTTAGACAAAGGGAAATGGATAAAAAAGAGTTATAAATGACATTGTTGTAACTTACAACTCAAATTTGTATTCCTTGTTGGATTGAGGTTTATATTGGCTTATCTCATACAAGGAAAAAATCATAATTTATTGAAGATCCTACATATTTTAGTCTCATAACAATAACAAACATGAAGCATCTTACTATGAATAATATGGGTCTGTTGATGTGTTGTAAACATATATTGAATAAAACAATGTTGTAGATATCTTATTTATTTCATTGTTGACATCACTTTGATTTCCTTTTGAATTCCTTAAGATATATTCACAAAATAAATTACATGTTTTGATTAAGATAAAGATAGGTAAGCTTGTAATTACAAAATGACCATGAAGGCCACATAGGGGAGCTCACGAGATGTGAAACACCTAGAAAATAAAATAGCCAAAAAGATAAACTGAAAGAAAACAAAGAAATAGAAACAAAAAGAGATAAAAAATAAACCAAAACAACTATTGGTCATCCAAAAGCTAGAGGACATTGATTACCTACCATTCATTCGCCAAGAACTATAATTTTCTTCAAATGATAGAGGTTTTTGCTTCTTGGGATTTCCATCATTGACAGGGGGTGTGGTATAACTATCCACCTTTTTTCCCTTCTTCTTGGAACTACCAACCTACAAAATATCCTCCCTATCCTACTTACCTTTTGGAAAAAAATATTTTGGTTACCTTAATGCTAGAAGCTCCTTCTAGGGTTTTCCACCTAAAAGGAGATATGATTAGGGCCAAAAATGCAATGTGTACACTCAAAGAGGGATAAGATATAGATGCAATATGCCTAAATGATGTAATTTAAATGTAAAGAACTGAAAAACACTAGTGATTATGTATGCAAAACTAGAGAATATGCAGTGTTTGAAAACATAGTGTTGTATGCAAACATCAACAAGAAACATGCACAAATGAAAATAAAACTGAATGAGATTGAATAGGGTGCACCTGGTGAGGGAATTCTAATACTGGAAGGTTTTCAAATCTGATAGAAATCATTGTTGATGCCTAATGAGATTCATTCGCCACTGATGGTGAATCAATCCTTCTTCTGGGAAACTATCTTGAAATTGGTTTTCGACTGTCAGGAACTAAATTTTGATGAAATCACCTTTTCTAGCCTAGTAGTGGGACTCATTCACCATTAATGGAGAATTAGTCCTCCAAAAATCTACAAATTCTAAATTCAACTCTATGGGTCTAGATCTGCACTTGTCTTCTTGTTGGGTTGATAGAATCAAATCTATAGAAAATGGACTGAATGTTGTCTCCAAGCTTGAATTAGGGTTTGGTTAATTTGATCACTTTCGTGACTTTTTGACCATTTTCAACACCTATTTGTTTTGAAAAATATTCCTACAAGACCTGAAAACACACATGCAAAGAGGGGGAAAATGGTTAAGGGTTAGAGTATAGGGATTTTCTTTGGTCAAATCCCACTTTGGTAATAAAACCCTTGATAAAGAAATGAAATGAAAACAAGAAAGAAATGATGAATATACAACATACAATTGTCCTAAACTCACCAAATCCTTGTTGTTGAAGTATGAATATGTGTCAATGGCTACTCCAAGATGCTTGATTCAATGATGCTATGATGCTCAAGTGGTTAGATGGAATGCAATGATGATTGAATGGATGAATGAATACTTGAATGAATGGGGGTTAAAATAGATGGAAAAATAGTTATTTATATACACTTATGCCCTAATTACCTAAAAATACCACATCATAGGCCAACATAAGGTCTTAATGAATAAAATTGGAAGAAAATTTGAAATTATTTTGAATTTTGTGTCAAGAGGGACTCATTCGCCACCCATGGTGAATGGGTCCCATTCAAGGCATGCAAGTGGGTGTCAGGAATTAAGTTGTATTTAATGTTGTTTTCAAGTTTGTATTCAAAAACACACTTAATTAAGGCCTATAAGTGCATAAAGGGGCCAATTAAAGAATAAGAAAGGTGTAATTAGTGGTGACAAGCCTAGAAAAGTGTGAAATATTGTTACAAGACTTTACAACACTTTTAAATAGGACTTGGTAAGTGATGAAAAGGGAATATTTAGATGAATTATAATAAGAAGAGTCTAGAAAAGCGTAGAACTATGTTACAACACTTCACAACACCTTCACAAGATATCATAAAGTCTTAATAATTTGAACATTCAAGACCTAATGTGAATGTATAAGTTACATTACAACATTAATCAAGGTTAAATTAAGCACAAGGAGGGACAAAACTAGAAAAAGTAAAATGGTTACTATTTTCGTGTCCACAATTAGTCCCCCACTTTAGTGAGAGGATGAACTTGCTTCAAAATATCACTAAAGTAGAGCAACCCATCTCAGGAGGTGTCTAAATGTACTAAAGCTTGATAAGATGAGAGAACAATGATCAAGAGGGATGATCAAGCCCTGAGGATGAAGATCTCATGGTAAATCAATCATAAGCACAAAGGAACATGCATGAAAGTGATGAAAAATAATGAAGAAGAGAAAGCTTAGATTATCTGTCCAACTCATTGTAGATTTAATCTAGGTTGCTTGTTTGAAACAAGAAATGTGTACTCATTCTAGGGCAATGGAGCTCATGGCTGTCTATTAGGTGAGAAATCCCAAGTATACTCACTCTCGGGCCACAAAACTTCTTTTTGTTTGCAGGGGGAGAAAGCCCAAGTATACTCACTCTAGGGCCATGGAACTTTTGGTCATCCACCGGGTGAGAAATCGACAAGGTGGCTATGGGGAAAATTCTTTCCTTAGAATGGGATTTCCCACTCAACCATATCAAAGTTATACCTCCTGATAACTTTAATAAGGTACCACAAAAGACAATGTCATTTTGTGCTTCATGAGACAAGCAAAGCTTTGCATGCTTAAAAATCATGAATAGATGCAATGGTACCATAGGCATGCAAGCTGTGTTATGGAAGGCGGCCATGTAAATGCAAAATGTAACATACAAAATAAATATTCAAATGAGCCTTGTTTGGTTCATGTGAGGTCTATAACTTAGGGAACATTATTTCTAATGTCTCCAAGAGAGGACCGATCAAAGAATAGAATATTCGCAACTTAGAGGACGTAGTGTGTCACATCAGGCCACTAAGAGGAATGCAATATGCTAAGATATATCATGCTCATGAAGGACATCAGGGTATGTGTAGGATCATCATGGAAAAAATAGGACCTTAAGTGGCAAAAAAATAGAAAAATCAGAGCTAGGCAACTTGACATAAAAAATTGAATATGTTATCTATATTATTTCAAAAATATGTAAGAATAGAATATATAACAAATTGAATGTAGTTTCTAAACTACTAGGTTTGTTTAAAAAAAAGAAATCTATTTGGTGAAAATTTGAAATTTCAATGCAATAGTACTTAAATTTCAGGGAAAAAATAAGTAGGTGTCTGTTTGACCACCCTAACCATAATAAAATGATAATATTTTTTTATAAGATTTTAGATATAAATAGAGGACTGATGTCCCGATGTGATGCATATATTTTTGTAATTTTTTGCCAAGTAAATAATTAATTATGAATTTTTTATTACAACTTTTAAAAAATATTAAAAACTCATATGTCTAACCACCTTAACTTGGTCAAAACTTCATGAAATTCAAATTTTGTTTCTTTAATCCTATAGTATGCAAAGCATAGAATGTGACACATGTTTTGGATTCAAAAATATGATATTGTTTGAAAGCTATAGATGTTTTTGAATTAGTCTATCAATCAGGACTTTAGTCGTAATTTGAATAGAAAATAAATAATAATTACTTATTAAATTCAAAGTAAAGCATAATTTATATTGGTGGAAATCTTAGAATCTCCTTTAAAAACCCTTTTCATTTCATCAATTTTGGGTAAAAATAAAGTTGTTAGCCACATACCCATCATATTGCCACTTTTTGGCCCATCATGATCCTGCACATACCCATCACATCCAATGTCATCCACAAAGTGACAAACACATCGTATAAAGTAACAAGGTTGCACTAGGAACCAAGAAAAATAAAAATACAAAAGAATAATTTGAATGTATTCCCCCACTTTAAAGGAATTGCTAAACACCGTTCTGTGAGCAATTAATTTGAAGTAGCAAATGAAAAATGCAAAAATAAACAAGACATGAGAGCCAACTAGGAAAGCCCCTATGCCAACTCATATGTTTTTGAGTAAGGCTGCTTCATGTGAAAGAAAAGGAACAAAAAAAAAGGGGGTTGGCCCCAAAAGGAACACACCAAACACATAAGAGATCTATGAATTTGGGGTCAGTATGTTCGTTGCTGCAATGTTTTTATTCAAGAGCTCAAAATTGTCATCATTCCACAAATACATAGAACTAGAAGAATGACACAAAGAGAGTTAAAACAAAGAAAAAAAAGGATCTATTTTGGTTCAACATGGAAGATACATTGAAGTCTGAACACTTTGCATCATCCCCAAAAGGAGAACACAAAAAAAAAAGTGAAATAAAAAGGACCTTTTGGGTCAACATGGAAGAGACATAGGCCATATCTACACTTTGCGTCATCCGCAAAAAGGAAAACACAAAAGAAAAGTGAAAAAGAAAAGGAAATTTTGGGTCAACATTGAAGAGACATAGGGCATCTCTAAATTTTGCATCATCCCCAAAAGGAAAACACAAGTGAAAAGAAAATGAAAAGGCTAAAGAAAAGGAAAGTATTTTGGGTCAACATGAGAGAGATATTGCGGTATCAATGTCTTGCATCATCCCCAAAAGGAAAGTGCAAAACAAAACCAAAAAATAAAATAAAAGAACATTTTGGGTCAACATGGAAGAGACATAGGGCATCTCAATGCTTTGCATCATCCCCAAAAGGAAAAACACAAAACAAAAGCAAAAAGTACAAGCAATGTATGACATATTGAAGAATAGAGGTACAAATAGAGGAATGCCACAAAGAGAGGAGAACACCAAATGGACCATC
This sequence comes from Sequoia sempervirens, assembly GCA_007258455.2. Lineage (NCBI taxonomy): Eukaryota > Viridiplantae > Streptophyta > Pinopsida > Cupressales > Cupressaceae > Sequoia > Sequoia sempervirens. The sequence goes on along the minus strand of VDFB02161313.1, from coordinate 4,207 downwards.
ACGAGCGAAAATGATATGCACATGCTATCACATCAAATAAAATAAAAAGAAAAGGGAACTAGTAATAAAAATGTAAGTCACGCATGAAACACATCATCCACCTCCCAATCTCAAATGGTATAAGAAAAAGATGAATAACATAGCTAAGGGGAAAAGACCAATGCATTACAAGGGAAAGGCTAACAAATTATTTCCCCCACTAAGTGTAAGGAAAGAATGAGAAAAGATGGATGAAAAAAAGGATCATGCAACAATGAGAATGGAAGATTCTACAACTATTGCATGATAATGTTGGTGATAGGGTACTATGGGATGATAGGATAATAGTCAGTATCAGTGAAGTGATACTTAGTATTTCCTTCAATGTCCAACATTCATCAGTTTGGTGTCCAAGAATACGGTGGTATTTGCAATAGGGTACATTAGAATCTTTAGGATGAATGACCAACCTATTTGAAGGTGGTAAGAGTAGAAGACCTCTATTTAGAATCATTTTTAGTTTCCTTTCACATTCAAGAGGTGTGTGGATAGGAAATCTTAGTTTTTTCAATTTGTAAGGTCATTTGAATTTACTAGATTCACCCTTTTCATGGATTGAAGGAGGAAGAGGACCCACGGGGATGCCAACATCCTTGTTTGTGGAATCAGGTATAGGTTGTTCACATGGAAGGAGAACATTCAAGTTAGGAGGGGAATCAAAGATCACTATGCCATCATTCCAAAGTCTCCAATATTCAAAAGGAAGCTTGTTATCATGAGAGAGATCTTGATATCCTAATCCAATTGTGTTTTCATTTGTTGGTTTTTGTTCTAGAAGTTGGTGAATGTTATGTTCAGTTGTTGCATCACAACCTTGTTTACTTAAGATAGTAAAACCTTTTCCATATGTTTCTTCAAGGTTGATTGGTGTGTTTTTAAATTTGTGATCATAAAATGGTTGAGGATTTACTTGGTTAGAGGAACTAGGTCCACCTGTTGGAGGGAACATAGGACCTTCATTTATTTTAGGATGTAGGTATCCAAATGTATCAAGGGGTGCAATAGTAGGAAGGTCTTGTGTTCATGGATGGGTAAAAGGTTACATTGGCTTCGAGGTTGTCAAGGAATTTAGTTAAGAACTTATTCATGCTATCATAATCTTCTCCAATGATGTCATTAGCACGAAGAGGACATTCATGAGGAGTTGAAGGAGAATGAGGAAGCTCAAGGTCATTAGGATCATAGCCCAAGGCACAATTTGACACATCCACTAAGGATTTGAGTGAATTCCAAAACTTATTAAAGCAAAAATCGATCATGACGATGAATGAAAGTAAGCTAATATGCAAGAAAGAAGATAAAATAGAAATTTTGGAAAGTATGACAGAAAGTAATAGCAGAGTACTATAATGCAAAAAATGCCTAGAAAATGCCTGAAAATGCAGTCCACAATGTGCAACTAGACTGATTCGCCCAGGGTGGCAAATGAGTCCAGGGATGGATTTTTTGTGCTTTTTATAAAAAAAAGAAAGTGATTTTTATGCTTTTCAGATGTAAATGCAGAATTTTAGTTTTTGTAATGTTTTGAAGTGCAAAAATGAAATCTATATGAGATATTTACTAATGCAAATTGGTAAATCCTAGGATGCAAAGAAAATGCAAAAGTTAATGCAATTGAGTCCTAGGATGTGCACACAATGCAAATAAAAAAGAGATAGTGTTCAATATGCAGGTTCACCAAAATGGAAATAAAGATTTTAGTTACCTTAATGCTATAAAATCCTAGGGTTTTCCAGCAAAAAGGAGATATGATTTGGAACCAAAATACAATTTTTACACTCAAAGAGAGATATGATATCGATGAAATATGCCTAAATGAAGTAATTTAAATGCAAAGAACTAAAAAACACTAGTGATTATGTATGCAAAACTAGGGAATATGAAGTGTTTGAAAACACAGTGTTGTATACAAACATGAACAAGAAACATGCACAAATGAAAACTGAATTGAATGAGATTGAACAAAGTGCACATGGATATGGAATGTTGATGCTAGAAGGTTTTTGGAATGTGACAGAAATCACTATTGATGCCTAGTGGGACTAATTCACCATTGATGGTGAATAAGTCCTTCAAGTAAATTGTCTTGTAATTGGTTTCTGACTGTCGAGAGCTAAATTCTGATGAAATCACCTTTTCTAGCTTGGTATTGGAACTCATTCTCCATTGATGGTGAATCATCCCTTCTCCAAAATCTACAAATTTTGAAGTCCACTATGTGGGTTCAGATCTGCACTTGTCTTGTTGAGTTGATGAAATCAAATCTGCAAAAAATGGGTTGAATGTTGTCTCCAAGCTTTAATTAGGGTTTGGTTGACTTGAATCACTTTAATGACTTGTTGACCAATTTTCAACACCTATATATTTGAAAAATCTACCTAAAAGACCCGCAAACACACATACAAAGAGGGGGGAAATGATTAAGGGTTAGAGTATAGGGATTTTCCTTGGTCAAAATCCTACTTTGGTAGAAAAACCCTTGATAAAGAAATGAAATGAGAACAAAAAAGGAATGATGAATAAATAACATTCAAGTGTTCTAAACTCACCAAACCCTTGTTGTTGAAGTATGAATATGTGTCAATGGTTGCTCCAAGATGCTTGATTCAATGATGCTATGATGCTCAAGTGCTTAGATGGAATGCAATGATGATTGAATGGATGGATGAATACTTGAATGAATGGGGTTTAAAATAGATGGAAAAACACTTATTTATATACACTTATGCCCTAATTACCCAAAAATACCACATCACAGGCTGACATAAGGTCTTAATGAATAAAAATCCGAAGGAAATTTGAAATTATTTTGAATTTTGTGCCAAGAGGGACTCATTCGCCACCCATGGTGAATGGGTCCCTCTCAAGGCATGCAAGTGGGTGTTAGGAAGTAAGTTGTATTTAACGTTGTTTGTTAAGTTTTTATTCAAAAACACACTTAATTAAGGCCTATAAGTGCATAAATGGGCCAAATAAAGCATAAGAAAGGTGTAATTAGTGGTGAAAAGCCTAGAAAAGTGTGAAATCTTGTTACAAGACTTTACAACACTATGAAAGAGGACTTGGTAAGTGATAAAAGGGGAATATTTAGATGAATTATAATAAGAAGAGTATAGAAAAGTGTAGACTCGTGTGTTACAACACTTCACAACACCTTCACAAGACATCATAAAGTCTTAACAATTTAAATATTCAAGACCTAATGTGAATGTATAAGTTACATTACAACATTAAATCAAGGTGAAATCAAGCACAAGGAAGGAAAAAACTAGAAAAAGTAAAAGGGTTACCCTTTCCATGTCCACACCTTTGTTGTTCTTGAGTTTATGTTGGAACACCTAGATGGTGACAGTAGTATTTTTCACCATCTCTTTATTGTAGTCCACAATCTCTTGTAATCTTTAAAGGGTTTTTTCCTAGTTTCTATGCATGGTGGCCACCACTTCTTGTAGTTTATTTCTCTCCAATGAAGTCTCAATTGTAGACTTAAGCAACTTGACCTTTATCTCAAATTTATCCCACTTCCTAAAGGTCTTTGTGAGGGTTGACAAAAGGTTCCAATGGACCTCATCCTCAACTTTACTCAACAAGTTTTTGTTTTTGTTGAGCATCTTCATCTCCAAATTTTCAACATTATTTTAGAAATAATTAATTATGCAAACAACCATTTTAAGATATCATTTTGGATTTTCACTGTATCACTTAATTCCTTGATTTTCAACCTCAATGGAGCACAACTTTTATAGACAATAACTTCCATCTGAGAGTGTTCAAGGATTTGGTCCTAGTTCACATTTTAGGCTGACGAGTCTAAGGAGCTAGTAGGGTTAGTGGTCTAGGGGGAACCTGGGGGAGAAACAATAAGAGAGTCTTCTTTGGAAGGAGATCCATTAGGGAATTCCTTGGGGGTGGGGTGCCACAAATCATTAGAATTTCTAAAATAAAAATCTAGGTAGTTTGAGAAAGAAACATTTTTCTTATAGGTAGGGGTGGGGTCCTCTAAAATAAGGGACTTACCTTTTTGAGGCTCAAGATGGGTTTGACCTAGTGATTCTATGATGAGTGCTCGATGTTAACAAATACATAGGGCTTGCAGTAGAAAAAAATACTTTCAAGGATCAACAAATTTTTTTAGAACCAAGTTAGGGTTACTCTTCCTTAAAATCAA